>AYEL01088872.1:0-29759 GCA_000484575.1 Olivierus martensii | reverse complement strand
GAAATTCTTTTTTCGTAACCAGTGGCTACTGACCCCGCCACCTTTCTATGGAAATGGGACTTACACCACTTTCATAATCAATGGCTACGCAATTTCTTTTATCTGCCAATTTTAAATTGAACAAAGCATTGACATTTTTAAAGATATTAAATACTAACTAGTTATAAATAAAAAGCTTACACTAAATTAAGTGTAAATTATGTGATATCTCATTTTTTTTTAAATGGACTTACACCACTTTCAAAATAAACGGTCCATATATTGTATTTAAAAAATTAATTCGAATTTTATTAGATATTACTACACTCTCAATTAGTATACAATATTGTACTTGATGACTTCATCCGTTTTCAGGTTTCTCGTTTCAATACTATGCTCTCAATAATTTAAATGAAGGAACATATGAAGGAGTTTAATTAAATTCGTATCGTTCGACATATATACCATCTTTTTATGCGACATACTTCTAATCATTTATTGCAAAGGCGCAATGCGCTGTTGGCAGCGATATCATCAGAAAATAAATTTTTGTTCATCGCGATAATTTGTCTGATTTGGAAACAACGTTGCTTTTATCGTTTTTGCTGTCTGCGAGAACTGTGCCTAAGAATGAATCAAGCTTTTTTATGAATGAAATTATTAAATTTCTTAGTAAAAATGCTGATTCAAATTAAAGTATAAATTATAATTTTGTTAAATGAATACAAATAAAAGTGCGCTCAATTTTGAGTGTAATGCAGTATTTAAATTTATGGTAGTATTCGTCAATTTTCACGAACATAAAAATTGCTGGTGATTTCAAAAAAATATTGAACAAGAATTAAAATAATTTACAGTAATTTTGTATTTAATAATACTGTATATAATTATAAAATAATATAGCGCTATATTTTGCCATTAGATGCCATTAAAGTCGAAAGTAAATTACATACAATGTTGCGGATGTAATGTATTTACAGTATATTGGATAAAGTATCTTCCGTAATCGTGTAAAACGATTATATTCAAGTTTTACTGGCTTGCTCCTCATATTTTCGTTTTATGAGACATGACAAAAGATACAATAAAGTTTATAATTCAAATACTGTGTACTAATAATTTCATTTGAGAATGTCTGAACAGATTTAGACAAATTGTCATTGGATTCTGCATTCAGGAAGGTTTGTTTCATCTTAAACTAATTAGATCGATAATTTCTATTCACATGATGATTATAATTAGTGTCTCCTAATCAAAATCGTTTGCAGTAGCGACAAATGTCTAAATTTGGTAAAAAATAATTTTTACAACGTACAATATTGTTCCAAAATGGCTCCCGACCTTAAATTAATGGTAAAAAACATTTACTTTTGTTACTGGTATAGATATTAATGTTTTTGTTTTTAGTTTTGGTTCTGATTTATGAAAAAACAGTTCATATTAATTGCATTTAAATACAGCTTGGGAAGAGCAGAACTGAAAGGTATAAAAATATTTAATGAATTTCAATTTTTGAAATCGTCTCTTTTCATATTCTATGCACATGGTGAACATAATTAGTGTATCCTAATCAAAATCAGTCTGCAATAGCGACAAATGTCTAAATTTGGTAAAAAAAATAATGTTCATAACATGTGGAAAAGATTTTCTTAAAAATATTTTCTAAAACCACCACTTGGGGGATGGTGGTGTGATTAAGAACAATAGCTATTAGGAATAAAATTGAGACATTTTAAGCGTATTGCAGACAATAGCGACACATGATCTGAACTGCTTGTAATATTCTTTTATCAAAACGAAGTTTAATTTTTATTAGATAACTCAGATTACCATATGTTTTTAAGGACAATACGTATTCTTCACAGCACCAGACGACTCTCTCATGGGTCTGGTCAGCTGGTAATGGATTCTGCAGACCTGCTTTCTCTCATTCCTTTTGCGACGTTAAAGTCGAAATAATTAATCGAACTTCCGAAAGTGGTATAGAAGAGAAGCATAGTTCACCATATTTCTTTCCATCATTCTTTATGATTATTATATATCGAGTTTCTTAATAGTTTAATACTTGATTAAAATTTTTCTATATTTATTGATTTTAGAAATTTTTAATATAGAATAATTTGTTGATAGATTTGATTGAATTTAGAAAATAATATTAATAATAATAATAATAATAGTAATAATAATAATGGATCTGTTATTCGTTTGGTTGAGTGAAGGGTTGCATAGAAGCGTATTTGTTTTTTTTTTTGTTTTTTGTTTGTCAACAGATGACGCCACACTCCATTCTGGAAGAATACTATGTGGCGGGGCGAAACAAGCCCTTCCAAGGCTGCCCATCCCTGCGGAGGGATCAGCCGGATTGTGGAGGACGGGGATCGACGGGCCGGGCCCAGACCCTATGATAAATATTTTCAAGGATGGGACCCGACACTAGAACCCAGGTCATCCAGAGTGGAAAGCCGAAGCGTTTTCACGCGGCCAATTTGGTGGCCGACAGCGTATTTAATTTAATCTGATTCGGATTTATTGTATTCCGATTCCACATCTTTATTTTTTTTTGGAAAGATCGATTCGATTCCAGTTCAGATTTCCAATCTTTATTCTTCCGGCCGATCCAGCATTATATTAATAAGACGTGGATGCCTCTGAAATTATCACCAAATACAATGCCATCCTTTGTATAGATTTAGCAGAATAACTCAACCAGGGATCAACTAATATGAGAATAAAGCTGCTGATTTTTTTTAAAATATACGACTGTCAACTTCGGTTTAAAGTGTTCTGATTTTACATCATTTTCGAGTTTTGTTAATGATAATTTGAAAAAATACGCTAAAGATGGGTCTCACAGGCGTAAAACAGGATTTAAATACGCCGATGTATCGATGCTGATTTCACTTCCACTATTTGACACAGCGTCTTTACGCCAAAGTTGACTTTTGTTCAACTTTCTATGCCGCGTATAAGAGTGTTGATCGTCAATATACATGCATGTATAGCTTACTCGTTGTTTATAAGTGAAGTCGTCATCGGAGGGATTACTGGTGGGGTGCTTTCACGAATGTACAGCTCCGGCCAAAATGTTTGTCACCTCACCGGATACGTTTGGCTTCCTTACAATACTCGGCTTCAGAATGCATTAGTTTCCTCGGAACGTAGGCACTAATGTGCTGGCGGAGGGATCGTCCATTATGTAGTTCGCTAACAACGAGGGGTAGGGTTCTGATAGCGGCGAGAGAACTGTGACGTATTTAAAATGAATATTAAAGTTTTCATAGAAAACGAATGGCGGACTAATATTATTGCTTTCGTAATAGATAATAAAAAACTATGTGCGATAGGTGGAAGTGATAATTTTTCCTGAAATACTAATCGAGATGCAGGGATGAGAATGACGTAGTCAAACGTCATCCTCATCTTTGCATCTCGATACTGAAGACAATGCCTCGTGCCATCACGAAAGAAATTAGAGATTTGGTAATCCACCATAGAGAAAATGGTGTTTCGGTGAATGAAATTGCTGAAATGTTGGACATCAGTAGGAGAACAGTTATTAGGATATGCAAATGTCCAGCAGAAAGAGGCACGTTGTCGCCATTTAAATCAACAGGCAGACCCAGAGTTTTTCTCTATGGTGGATCGATGTATAAATTTATATTGAAAAAGCATTTATTGCCAACTTGTTTCTATGTTATTATTTATACATTGTTAAAATTACACATTACAAACTAATCGTTTGAGATTTACATATATAATTCGATAGTTGTATTTGGGTGGGGATATTATATTCAACTGTCTGCAACGATAAGCAAATATAGCAAATTCGAAATCCGTTTATATACAACGAAACATTGTGAACATACGTAGAAATATATTCATAATCGTCGCGTTGAACGTTATAAGTGGAATGAAATGCCATCGTTCAGTTTCTTCCTGTTGTATCCCAGAAAACACTAAAAGATATTACGCACGCAACGCGTCCCTCTCTCGTCAGGGACTATGCAAGGAGGGATGTCATCCATATATACCGCATACTCACTCAATATAAGTTTATTTTACATGTTTGCTTCAAGAACTTCATCAACAATTTAATAACCTGTCTTTATTGGGATTTCCTGCACGAGTTCGTTAAGCAGCCAGAAGGCAGCATTGCGGGCTGCTTAGCATCAGTATATTTCATCCTACATTTTTTGCGGATCTGTCTTTACGAATCCATTGGAAATTGTAGGACGTATAGAAGAGACACTTAGCAATAGCTAGGGACGGGTTCGGCCCACTTAACCAATACAGATATGAATTGGGCGACCTGTTAACTATTCAAATGCTCCGGGTGGCACTAGCAAACCGTTGTAATTAATTAAAAACACAAATATCAAGTTTTGTAATGGTCAATACGGGTAAAATTTCGACATAATAAAATGTTTAAAATGATTATTGATTGAATGATATAAATATTATTGATTAATAATAATCAGATTTTTTAATCTTTGAAATCCTCCAACGTATTGAACGCTAGACAACAATATTGGAGACTCCCTTATTCGAAAGGAAAAATTATGAATGTTTGTCAAACTGACACTTAAGTAGCAGGGACATAATTGTGTGTGTGTTTGAATTTCGCGAGAAATGATCATCTTTCCAATTATTACAGTTATAAATTATCATATTTCTTTTTTATACAAAATAACTAAAACATTTGTAATGATATACTTGTATTTAAACTGTTTTCAAATATTACTTTCTTAATAATTACGTTTGGTTTCAAACCATCTGTTACCTTATTATAAAAAAGTAATGCTGCGAGTGATAATACTTTAGAGCGATCAGTCTTGCCAATTTACCTCCCATGCTTTGCGTAACCCACCTCCCCTACATTGAATGCGTGTGGGACACGTCTAACGCACTCAATGTAGGCAGCACGCTATGTGGATTGGAAACTGTAGCCGATCATGATTTCCGGTTTCCAGCGCCTAGTTGAAAGTGACAAACATTTTGGCCGGAGCTGTACCTGTACCTGTATAGTAAATTGACTTTATTTTGGTAGCCAGACGTAGCCCATTTATTGTAATAAATGTGATGAACAGATCCTAATGGTTAATAAAAATGGTGTAGTACCCAAATATGGGATATTAAACTGTTATTATTTTTTATAAATATACGCCCTGGACCGAGTTCAAATCTGGGTCCCACACCTCCAGTTTTTAAGGTGGTGTTTAGGCCCGGCCCATTGAACCCCATCCTTCAATCATCTAGTTGACTCCATTATGGGTGTTGGCCAGCCTATGATGGGCTCTATTGGCCGCCAGATACATAAAATCCCATGAGGATATAGGGCTTAACGAATCTAATCTATAAGCATTCGTTTATGATAATTCGAAAGAAGTGATCAAAATATTAAAATTTTTGCATTTTTCTAATCGTTGAATGTTTCGAGGAAGGAAAAAATAGGTTAAAAGGGCACCGAGGGTGAATTGTCAAAAAAACCATTATTATGTGTGTTTTATGCTAAAAAAAATTAAGTTACGAAAAAATAACAAAAACAAATACAGTAGAGTGAAAAAATTTTATTTTATTGACAAAGATTATAATCAAATAATAAACAAAAGCATAATTACACTATTAATAGCAAATAATAGCACTACAAATACTTAAGGCAATATTTTACTTGACCTGCCACAATGCAATGAAATAGTTGGATATATGAATTTTTATTGAATATTTTTAATGCTCAAGTTTAGAATTTGTTTCAATCTTAAATTATTACATACTTTTGATTACTATTAAATCGATACAGTTCAACAACAACAATTTCTTATTTTTGCAGTTAAAGTAGAATCTTGCTAAATATATTTCCTCACTTTTGAGAAGTATTTCCTACCTTCTATTACTTCGTATTTGCTCATTCTTACATTCGTACGCTAAATAATTCATATCAAAAATGCAAAAAAACATCACAAATAGCAAGAAATGTTGCATTCAGCTAACAACGAATCGAACGTAGTTCCCAGCTGTTACCTTTCTGCTTCCGGTCAGTAGCTTCACTACAATTCTGGCTTTACTGTGTCTGATAACGAGAACATTAGAATGAGCTATTCATGTATGTATATCGATGATGTTGACTATTCGTCTAATCGGGGTATCAGCTGGTTGTTGAAATTTGTTGTTCTCTGAGACGATATACAGTATGTCACGCATTCATACAGTTTTTTTTTTTTTTGGATTTTGAATTTTTCAACTGCAAAACCATGACATTCGATAAATTTATGAATGAAGCCATCGACAAATAGAATAATTCTTCAGTTTCGTTATTCTTGTTGAATCAGCAGTCTACAAATGATGTCACAATAATTGCCCAATTGCTAAACGACGTCGTTTATTTGTCGCGTTGTACGCTTTTAGTTTGATTATGGATACGCCCGACGTTTTGTGCGCGATGCATCTATGTTAGCATATTGACGCTGCGTTTTATACTTCTGAGATGCAGCCTTTATATTACATCAGTCAACGAATATATTAAATACTCAAAAATTTAAGTAATCGCCTAAAAACTAATAAAAAGTACAAAAACATAAAAATGAATTAAAATATGCAAAATAAGTTAGAAAATTATATAAAAACTTAAAAATATTGTTAGCGATGCTACATCATAATGTATAAGGATTTATAGGCATCTAGATCGTTTTTTAGGAGTTTATTCGACTTAAGTCGCGAGTCTTGGAACGAATTAACGATATAAGGTGAAGTATGACTTTATAGAATATGAATTACCGGTAAAATAGTCGCTTTTTTGTTTCATAGAAATGTGTGTGTATATGGATATTGGGCAAAATATTTCTGATAAAGAAGTCAATTCTTGTAGGGCCTGGATTCAATTCCTGGTCCCAAAAACTTTAATTTTTTTTAGAAAGAGTCTGGCTAGCCTATTACTTTTTAAAAGTCTTCCAGATGAATCTTTAAAATGTGTTTGTTAGCTTGTGTTGAACTCTGAAGTATCTGGTGCGAAATATATCGATTGCGGATTTGGTGGCATAACCAATGAACCAATCGAAAAAAACTAGGACTTAATTTTTTTTCATTAAATTTCTATATTATATTTTGCTTTCTTAATTTTATGCATTATGAAATATTCACTAGCATATTATGCCAATGGTTTTTCATAATATTATGAATTATAATTATTTTTTTCCTCGAAAAATGTACATTTACGAAATAATTGAACAACACTAGATATAGAATATTAAAGATTTTTCATAGCGAAAATTGCCTTGTTATGTTGCGTTATAGTACCAATCATTCATAGTTATAGAAGCAATTTTGCCCTTATTTATAGTTAGTATTTGATTAAAAAAATGGATTGCATTTCTGATAATTTTATCGCCAATTTATTAGATTTCGCATCTTTTAAATAATTTTTCAGAAAGCGAATGTTTATAAATCGAAAGAAAATAGTGAATTTCAATAATGCCCATTATTTTCAGCTTATCATTAGAAACTTCCAGATTGACATCATCTGTAAGACTCGTTTTTCGTTATTAAACTTGTATTTATTTTAGATTTTGAGTGAACACCGTAGTAGTACCACCGTAGTCATAGTTTTCACTTGAAGCACCGAAAATTGATTTCTGGATCTGTTCTTAAGCATATTTTCATCAGATGCGAGCCTAAGTTCTTAATCTTCATCCTTTTTTATTTCTCTGCCTATCTTATCAAGAATGTGATAAATTCATGGACACTTTTGTCTGTAATCGTGATATATATTAAGAATGAATCAGATGTGAAAACATTGGTCAGAAATTTTTCTTTAATTAAAGCAATTATGATAGTTATTATTGCTAAAAAAATCAACTTCCTAATTGCACTTTTAACTCTATCGTTATATTGCGTTATCTATAGTAAAGTAACCATATTTTCTGAACGCTCTAGATATTGGAGGAATAGGGATATAGGATTGTGGGGTTGGACAAAATCCAAAAAAATTTTTTCAGAAAAACAATGTAAAAAATAAATTAAAAAATTTGCAAAAAGAAAGCAGGAAGAGATAAACAATATAATTTACTATTACTTTTATTACTTCAGATTGATTCATCCACATTGGTTATATTAGGGTGAACCAAGGAAAGGTAGTGAGTATATTCTATGTATATTAAAAGTTGGGAAGGAGAATTCTCCCAACGCTAATTTTTAAAAATAAATCTAATTCTTTTTTTTTTTATAATTTTTTAATATGAATTATTTAAGTAAAAAAAACTGGACAATCCGGGATATTTTATTCAAAACCGGGACAAATATTCAAAAACCGGGACTGTTCTGGCTTATCCGGGACGTGTGGTCACTTTATCTTATAGTAAAACTAAAAACTTTTGTATTAAGTCTGTTTCAACTTTGTTCTTATTTCAACCGTGTTGATTATGTAAATATTCCATATTTAATAAATGGCAAAAGTTTTCTTATTGATATCAAATTTAATTAATTAATAAATATAATGAAGAATGACGATAAACTTTTATAAACAATCTTCGTACTTAATTTTTTATATATTTTATATAATAATAATAATTAACATATTCTGTAGTTTTCATAATTAATTCTATCTGCACCCTAAATTATATATTAAAATAAATTACTGCATAAATTTCTGAGTTGTTCTCGGTATTTTGTAAAATTAAACAAATTAAAAAAGAAATTCAAATCTGTTACTTATAAATAATAACGTGTTGCAAATTTTAACCATATTTAACCGAGAAAATCCTTTCCGTCCTTGTTTTTTTTTCTAAATCAATTACAGAAATATAATTTTGAAGAATAATTGTGCATACTATACTCGTTTTAAATCTCTGTTTACTGAGGAATTCTGGGTAGGGCGCTTCCGATGACGTCACCTCAGGTTATTCAACGGTCTGTTGGAAGAGAAAAGACAACTTCGTTTCGTTGTTCGCCATTTTGGGATAGGTCCTGGGGCTTGGACCTTGAACTAGTTGTCAAAATCTGTCGCCATCCATCACATAATTTATAAGTAGTGACGATTTTCTTTTATTACATTCAAAAACCCTATATAACGGGCCGAGGTAAGTGATTATTATATGATCTTAAATATTCAATTTCGGTTTTTGTTAGTGGGAGTTTTTCATCATCCGAAACGAACAGGTCAAAGACAGTTAACTGTGATATGCTTCTCTCCTATATGAATAGATTACTTTTAACATGTAGCGATCCAAATTTATACTAAAATACAAAGAAATAGATTTGAAGGAGAATGCATATATAGACTGTACTGCGTCGTTATTGATATACAGTTTGTTTTCATGATTCAAAGGGTTATGGGAAGGAGGAGATTCATTAATTTCGTTCATATTTATATATGCTGGTATTAATATTGCGTGTTTAAATAGTTTTTCGATATGATGTTGTATTCTAAATGTTTTGAGAGATTTTTTTTTTTGATATAGGCCTAATCCTATGTGACTTAAGATTTTGTAAAAGACATGACAACTTCCTTATTAATGCTTAAAAGATTTAATTTTACTTTCCATGAATATATTAGACAAATTTTACTTAGTACGTACAAATTTGAATATAATAAAACATACTGTATTTGATTTTAATAAAATGAAAATAAACACATGCTCATATTATAACAAATAATAATTTACTTGTCTTACTAAAGTTGTATTTTATATGTTATTTAGCATATTTTTAATTTTTTCATTTAGATATTTAGAAAATTTTTCATTTTAATTGTGAATTTTCAAACATTATTTGTTTACGTTATTAATTTGGCTTTACTCAGAAATTTTAATTTATGCATAAATTCTATGCTTAGCTTTTTATGGTCTTACTTAAAATTAATATAGTTTAACTGTTTATATAAATTTTAATTAAAAAAATATCTGATCAGTGTTTCATTGTTTTGATAATTAAAGTCTTGATACACCTAAAGCTTTAATTAAAAGAACAATTAGTACTGAATAATCATTTCCTATTGAAAAGTTAAATCTTTATAAAACCTTATTTTATGATCTGTTTTATATAATTTTTATCATTAATTTGTTAATAATTTTTAAAATTACAGAATAAAATTAATATTTTGACTTTAGATATTCTCCATTCATATTGAATTATTAGTGTGTTAAATAATATAAAAGTTCAAAGTTAAACATGCTTAGTCCTTTATTAGTAACTGTTTGTAAATGATGTATATTATGAATTTTATAGATATTCTTAATTATTGAATAATTTGATTTATTGTACTTTCAAAATGGGATATCTAGTCTAAGGAAATAAGTAATAAAGTACTACTACTACAAATAACAATATACTAAGGATTTAAAACTTAAATTTATATATAAAATGTTTTCAAAATTGCAAGCATTAAGTTGTATGTTGAAATAAGTTAAAAGAATTGAGTTAAATTAATATATCTATGCATTTTAGCATGAACTGTCAATAGATAGTAATATATTGCAGAGTTGTTCTTTGCATTTTCTTAGCTAGTAATTAAAATTTTTCTAAAATTTAGATAATTTTTTTTTTGTGTCAAGTTACATAACTTGGCATATTCCATGTTGAAAACTGTTGATGTATAATGCAGTAATTCATAGTCACTATTATTTTATTTGCATGGTCTTGATTTATACAAAGGTGCCTCGCAATTCAACGCTAATCCGTTGCCGAAGTAATGTCAAATTGTGGGACAATGTTTCCCTTATAAGACTATGTAAAATAGATTAATTCGTTATCGGTCCCCATCCCATTCTCCTAATGGGTGAGGTGAGAGACATACACTATATTATTTATTTTATGTTTTTACTATTGTATAACACACTAAATTATAAAATACACTATTTTATACACAACACACAATTTATTAGCCCTTAGATGTTGAAATGAAGTCTTCCAGCAGACACTCTAGCACCCATAATCTTCTCTCTCTGTTGCAAAACGTTGCCACAGTTGTCCTAGGAACGCCATATTCAAGTTACATTTTAATTGTTCTACCTTTCTGCACTTTATCTACAATTTCTTTCTTCTCTCTTTGCTTTATCGAGTGTTCTTCTTTTTGGAATTATTCCTCTAGTCAGTTCTCTTTGAACCCATCCTTATATTTCACTCAAAAAAAATAATTACAAATTTTTTAATTTATGAAAAATGTACAATTGAAAATTAACACAACACAGGCAAACATCAAAGTAGCCCAGAAAGAACCGACAAATAGCAAATGACATCACACAATTCAATGCATGTGCATGCGCCAACCCGCGAAACTCAAATGTCGAATTGCAAGGCACCACTGTATAGTGTAATCTTGTTATCTAGAACCTCTTTATCTCAAAATCCTTAATATATGAAAAAAAAATTTTTTCTGTGCACTTTCGGCATTAAAACCAACTGTTCTTCAACAGTTAGAAATGAAACTTAGTACAACAATAATTATCTTGGAGTATTTTCTTCAAAATCCTTGCTATCTCGAATTAGTTTATAATTTTTGTGCTAGAGAAATTAAAAAATACAAATTTTCCTCACTTTTGGGGTCTGAACAAAAGCGAGGAAAAAGGATTTAAATTTAACAAAAGAACATAAATGTGCTACTGATAATTGGAACAGGAACTGTTTTGTGTGTTTGGAATAGTGAACATGCCACACAGTAGTTTTCATTTTCTAAGTTTCATTTCTTCTAATTGTTGATAAGTTTTTGTCAATATGATCATGTTTATTCATTGATATTTTTAATCTTTGGTTTATAAGATGCAAGAGTATTTAGATGCCAATTTTCATGGAAAAAAGAGTGTCTTATACAATATTAAAAACTACTATATGTATTATTGAGATAAAAAATCTATTTAAAATTGAACCTTGATATCCCAAAAACTCTTTATATTGGATTTTTTTTTTATTCCCATGAGATTTGAGATATCAAGGTTCTACTGTATATGAACTTATGCTACTAACATATAATATCAATAAAAGCAAGATAAAAATTTAAATAATCTTTTTATAATTTCAAAATAATGAATACAGTAATTGTTAAATGAACAAAAACAAATGCCATATAACAATTCTATTCCAAAGTTTTTAATCAAGAAATGTTTTCAGTTAACATTTTCAACTATCTTTAGTTTATGATAGATAATAACCAAAAGAATGGTAGACTATTTTGTTATAAAATTCAAATAATCATTCACCAGAAGTAAAATATAATATCAAACTACATTTGAAAGTAGGGTATAAACGCAGGGATCTGATTTCGTGGCCTCAAATCCAAGTTGTCTTAATTGTTGTTCCAGGCACTTGTATCACTGGCAGCCTGCTTGGCAAAGGCCGTATAGTGCCTTTCTCAGACGGCAAACTTTAGGACTAGTTGGACAATGTAGTGATGACAACCAAGATTTAGCTATATTACGAATTTCTGGTTTTAAATCCTGAGTGCTGATTATTTCTTGTAGATAAGCAGAAATATTATCCGGAAGTTCCATATATACTTCTTCTTCTAGGTTACCGTTAAGGAACGCTGACTTGATGTCTAGTTGATGAATGGACAATCCAAGTGTTACAGATAGTGCAGTGATGAGACGTATTGAGCTCAGCCGAGCTACAGGCGCATGAGTTTCAAGGAAGTCAATGCCCTGTTGCTGTGTGAAGCCCTTCGCGACAAGTCTTGCCTTTCGGCGTTCAATAGATCCATCTGAATTGAATTTATTACATAGCACCATTCTGCAGCCCACAACATTTTTGTCTCTTGGTCGGTCGACAATTTCCCATGAGTTGTTCTCTACAATGGAGCTAATCTCATCACGTATTGCGCAGTTCCATTCTTCCGCATTTGGTCCACTGAGGGCTTCCTTGAAGGAAACTGTGCAAGCTGCTACCATCTCTTCATTATTCACCCTTGATTCATCCTGATTTATTGGTTCACAAGGTATCATATTATATTCTTTATGTGGTCTTCCTGGTTGGCCAGATCTAATCAGTCTTGGTCGTCCTGCACCCCTGCGTAATTGTTCTGGTTGTACAGGTAATTGGTCATGAGTAGGAGACGGATCCAGCACCTCCTGTTCAGAAGAATCCTTTTCTGTTTGAGGGATAAACTCAACTTGATTGGGTGGTTCACTAAGTTTCCAGTCAGGAACTCGTATATCAGGATGGGGAGGAGCACTGAATTCATCCAGCACCTTTACATCTCGACTTACCACCACCTTTCTATCTCCTGGTAAGTAGATACGGTATGCCTTAGATATCTCGGAGTAACCGACAAACACTCCATGTTTGCCACGAGGACTCAATTTTCCTTTGGTTGGGTTTTTATCAAGTATAACGACTTTGCATCCAAAAACTTGGAAGTGAGTTACAGAGGGTTTTCGGCCTGTCCACATTTTATAGGGTGTTTTCATAGATATACCTTTTGATGGACATCTGTTCCTTATGTAATTTGCCGTGGCAACAGCCTCTGCCCACAACGATGGATGAAGGCCTGACTGGATTAGTAAGCATCGCGACATGTCCTCTAACGTGCGGTTTTTTCGTTCCGCTATCCCATTTTGTTGAGGGGTATAGGGGACGCTCAGGCGTCGTTTAATTCCATGGGTCTTAAGGTATTCATCGAAACGGTTGTTACAGAATTCAGAGCCATTATCTGACTGCAGCGCTTTAAGTTTATACCCACTTTGTGTTTCCAGAAGGTTTTTTACTTCAATAAAAGTGTTGAAAAGATCAGTCTTGTCTTTTAGAAATCGCACTTCACCCCACCTTGTGTAGTCATCAATAAATACTGCGAAGTATCTTGCACCCCCTATAGACTTGGTTCTAGTCGGTCCACACAGGTCTGTGTGTAGAATTTGCAAAGGTTCGGTTGTGCGATTGTCAGATGCGGTGGGAAAACGGGCCTGTGTCATTTTGCCTAAAGAACATATTTCACATTTAGTGATGTTATCAGATAGTGGGAAGTCCAATCCTATTGCACTCTTTGACCTAACAATGTATTTGAGATAGTTTTCGTTGAGGTGACCATATTTGTAGTGCCATCTGTTTAGAGTGCCCGACGGCAAGTTGCATGCCATGGAGCACGATTCAGTTGTCATATGTGTAGGTTTTGGTTTTGGCTGGCGAACAACATATAAATCATTTTCACGATCTGCTATTGTCAGGACACTACCACGAGGGTCTACAATTACTGCAGTATCCTTCTTAAAAATTACGTCATAACCATGTTGAGTCACCTTGGCGACAGAAAGTAAATTGCTACGTAAATCTGGTACATGTAATACGTCGTTAAGTGACACCTTTTGCCCTTGATTCGTATTTAGCGATATCGGAAGTTCGACAGATCCTATTGCTGTGATGGATGTTGTTTGATGGTTGGCCAGGTTTAATGTACGACATAATTCTGTGTGTTCTTTAAAGTCTAGAAGGGAGGAGCACATGTGAGATGTCGCACCGCTATCTATATACCATTTTGACGGTACTCGTGAAGTGACGAAATCTGGTTCACGAGCAGTGTATGAAAACTCAGTAGTTATGAGGGATGTATTATCTTCCCTTTTACTGTTGCTTTGACCATTCGTCTTACGTGTGCGACAATCGCTTACTACATGGCCGAAGCGATGACAGTAACTGCACCTTGGGCGTTTATGCTTAACGCTCGAGCCTTTATCTCTATCTCTCATAGATTTGCTATGTTTGTCGGAATAGGTTTTATTATCTTTATTTTTGGCAAAGAATGCATTTGTATTAATTTTTCCCCTCTTGGCATTATGCTCTTCAATTATTTTTATTTTCAGTTGTTCCGGTGAAGGAAGTTGATCGCGTGTCTCTATGACACAGCGAAAAGTCTCATACGTATCCGGAAGGCTATATAGTAGTATGATGGTTAATAAATCATCATTAATTTTGAGATCCATTTCCTCCAATTTATCTACTGTGTCAAAGAAGGTTTTAATATGTTCGCGTACGTCGTCGTCGTCACTCATTTTGTTCAATATAAGCCTTTTCAGCAACGAGGCCTTTTTGGCGGGGCCTTTTGACTGGAAAATAGATTCCAACTTTAACCACACATCTCTTGACGTTGAACAATTTTTGATTTGTTTCAACTCAGAGGAACTAATGGATAGAATCAAGTCGGATTTAGCTTTAAGGTCAGCAGACTCCCACATAGCAGCTGCTTGTAATGAATTTTCATCTCCATCAATAGTTTTTGGTTTAGGTGTCTTGCCCGAAACGTAGGTCCAGTTGTCATTCTTGATGAGTAGCGCTTGGACCTGCATCCTCCACGTGTCATAATTATCTTTACTTAACGGTTCTATTCGCACGGTATTAGACATTTTTAAATCGAGACAAAAAAAAATAAGAAAAAAAAACTTACGTTTCTTAATGCAGAGATGGTAGCAAGAAAAAAAAATATTCAGAAGTCAGATTGGTAAGGTATTTTGCACTTATTCGGTTAGTTGATCTGAACAGCTTGTAGGTAGGCGATTCGGTAAAGAGCACGTGGTTACCTGATTGTAGTCTCCAAAAAAAAAAAAAATCCATGTCGGAAACAGTTCAGAGTGTGATGCAGAGTAGTAGTAAGTGTCCTGGGCCCATAACCTGTTGTAATAACTTGGATGTCAGTGGATTTAGTTCATGACAATCAGAAGATTCAAGACAAACATATATTTATTTAGCACTACATTACTTATGTTTACAATACACTGAACAAAGAAGTCCAAAAGAGAGAGAGTACAAAAACAATGCTTTAGCTTATATAGTCGATGGTTAGCCCCCTTGCGGGCTACATGTCAATAGTGGCAATAGTATAGTTTGGTAGCCAAAATATAGCCATAGATGCATATGTCCAACATAATTTCCCAAAATAAAAATTTGCCTTAGCCTTGAATCAAACCAGGAATATTGGGTTATTGTTCTAATGCTTTAACCAGTTAGACCAGGGGTTGGCAAACTGTGGCTCGCGAGCCACATGCGGCTCTTTGGGTGCATACATGTGGCTCTGAAGTAAAATTGAAAATGAAAATAAAACTATCATAGTTTCATTTATAAAATTTTAAGGAATTTTAATCACATAATGGTAATTTCATTTGTTTTATAGGTCTCACAAAACTTCGTGGCACTAAGATGCACGAAGCGTGATATCAGGGAGTGAAAGCGAGTGTGAAGAGGGTATACAGAAGGAATGGAGGGGATGGTTGAGCACATGGTAGGCAGGGTAGCCAAAGAAAGTGATTAATAAGTGAGCACACTGGGGTCCTTTACTGGGCCACACAACATTAGCAATGGTGAAATGTAAAAGCGGGGAATCTAGGGGAAGCACGTTTAGTTGTTTTTTGTGTAGTGTAGTTGCGCAAAATGTATTTATGGCTCTCGAATAATTTTTAAATTGTTGTGAGGGACAGGTTTGGCTCTTCCGTCTGAAAAGTTTGCCGACCCGAGTTAGACTATCAAAGCACTGGTATATTTCATTTCAGGAAGTTTATATATTAATTAATTTGGCTGGTTTAGAATATATAGGCTAATCCAGTAATTTGGTGCTGTATTTTATTTATATATTATCAAAATGTGTACTATTGCAGCAATAATGTAGTGTAAATACATTGAATGTTTTTTTTTTTTTTTTTAAAAATTTTATTTTTAAAAAAAAAATATTTTTTAATAAAATTTTTTTTTTTTTTTTTGATGCCAGAGTGAAACTGGATAAGCTGGAATACTTGTCTATGGTGGTAAAATTTTCTAGTCCCTTGCAATTCCAGCTTAGACAGATTTTACTGTACTATTTATTTTGTTGACCTTTACTTAATTTTATTATAATCAAATTCATTGTCAAGAATGGAACTCCTGACATTATGTCTATGAAAAACTGACTCTTGGTTTATAAGTTCTTACTTTATAAGCCCACTTCAGGAACAAATTAGCTCATAAAATTGGGAACTTCCTTTTATTATTATTACATTTTCTTACTTTCTTTATTATTCATTAAAAGAACACAAATTTTATGAAGGACTTTTTTCCAACATCTTACATACAACCATCTTACATAAAATTTTTTTGAACTATTTTTATAATAAAACTCAATATTTTTATATAAAATTTATGACAGTTAACAATATTTTTGCAAAAATATTGTAAAAATCTATTAATTTATTTTATACCAGCATAAATGCTTGGCATTTTCAGATATTTTTGCACACAACTGTATCTCTATATATATAAAGAATAATAAAACTTGTTTTATGCTTTTACTAGTATATAAACCTGTCTATGACAGGGAAATATGTGAATATTTATGGCAGTTTGGTCAGTATCTTTTTTTTGATCAAAAAATGACACTTTCTCAATCTGTTGATTACTAAGTGAGCAAACTGGGGTCCAGCCATAAGTTGCCTACATCAAAGATGACAGATTATTCCATAGCCTGAGATCAGATTATGAAGATTTAACCCTGGAAACCCTGAAATAAAAATTAAATTAGGGCAGATTAAATAATTTAATTTTTATTTCATATTCCTTATTTGTATTATTATTATTTTTTATTATTATTTGGAATATTATGTTTAGTTTAAGGGCTAATTTACATTTCATGTTCTCCATCACAGAAAGTTTGAAATTATAAGTTACAAAATGGAATTCCAGATTGCCTGATTTTTCCAAACCAATTCAATGGTCCCTCTATAGCAGGACTGCTCAACCTTTTTAAGACCATGAGCAGAGCCGGATTTGCATTTTTAGGGGTCCTAGGACGAGCAAGGCTTTGGGGCCCATAAAAATTCAAATCAGCTACGTCTAATTTTAAAGGCTCCTTATAACTTATAAGGAACTTTTAAAATTTTACTTTCTATCTAGCACTTTAATAAAAATCAATTTTTTCTTATTAAAAGTTTATAAAAGTTGAAACTTGATTGATAGTTTTGGAGCCCCTAGAATTGCGGGGCCCTAGGACACGGCCTAGTCGGCCTATTGGTAAATCCGGCCCTGACCATGAGCTACTTTTTCACATGAGCAATATAGCGATCTACCGATATCCAGGGAATAAAAGTACAAAAATAGCAATGTCATCTATATAATTCAAAATTAATTAAATAAAATAAATCAATTCTTCATAACATGAAAGTATGAAAATAACTACAAATACATGGGTACATAAACAAAAATTTTAATCATTCTGTAGATTTTGCAATTGATTCAAAATTTGGATTATATGACAAAAGAGACAATCTTAAATTTTTTATGAACATATTTTGTTGTGAATGTAAGTTCGATTTTAAATCTATATTTTTTGATCTGCATATTTTGGAGTCTTTCGGATATTCATTTTCATAATTGGAGAGCATTAACTCGAAAATGTCTTTCGATATTTCTTTTTTAGAATAGCAACAACTGAATTATATATTAGACAAGAGCATTTGCCATTAACCATGGAAAAAAGAAATCATGTTCCCATTCATCATGGTAATGATTGTTTTTTTCTTTTCTATGCTCATAATTATGACTAAAAAAGAAAAAAAATTTAAATAATTGAAGAAGTTTATTTTTTAATAAATTCAACCCTTTTAGTACCTAACAATGATATATTGTTGTCCGGACCTGAGTAGTGTAATAAAGAAAGGAAAAAACACATAGGGATAAATTCACTTTTACTGTTTCAACAAGAACACAGACCACCTTTATTATGTATTATAAAGTGGAAGTTTAATAAGCGAATTGATTGGAAGATGGTCGGAGGCTTGTGATCGACTAAAAAGCGTTTCAACAAGAACACAGACCACCTTTATTATGTATTATAAAGTGGAAGTTTAATAAGCGAGTTGATTGGAAGATGGTCGGAGGCTTGTGATCGACTAAAAAGTTTGCCGGGATCGACTAGTAGGTCGCGATCGACTGGTTGGGCAGCCCTGCTCTATAGCATCTCCAAATTTTAGATATCTAGGTTGAAGGGATGTATTCAAATTCATGCGGACATACATACATACATGGTCTGTAAGCCTTTTATATATACAGATGTTTCAGAACTCATATTTTTAAAGGAAATAAAAGTTAAAAATAGAAAAATATGTAATCAGCATTAAAATATGTTTAGAGTGATGCCATGTGATATTTTTTTGAAACCTTCATAAAGTTCCTGGAAAGTAATGATTTTAGGATGATTGGCTAGCAACATTATATAATAAGGGGGAATCTCTATTTCACTTGAAGAATTTGAATCTATTCCACAAATTTCAGAATTTTTCTTTGATTCCCAATCCTATGTTTTATGAAAAAGAAATAGAGGGCATACCCAATGGTTTGAAGAATGAAGAATAACATGAAAAAAGTAAATAGCATGTGGAAAGAGAGAAAGACGGATAGGAAAGAAAATAAATAAACCAATAATTTATTCTATTAAATATATAATATCTAAAATTCTTATGAAGAGAGTAAATTAATAAAGTAATATTCTTGCAGTAACTCAGTATAAAAGTTATGCCATGGATGAAAACTTATTGTATTTAATTCATTACTTTTCCATTCATATCAGCTTTGACCTTTCTTCTGAATAACTTATTGAATACTATAATTGTTTTTGAATTTTTATGATGAATTTTGATTTGAATAACTAAATACTTTCAAGATGAAAGTTTTTATTGACTTGACATTTTTTTTAATAAAAATAAACACTTACATTAAATAGCATGTCAATTTTTATTTTCCGAACTTTACTAATGTATGAATTTAGAATCAGCATTAGATTTGGCCATATATTATCATAAAGTGTTATTCACAACTGCTTATACTTATATTCATATTTCATAGATCAAACAGCAGTAATAGCAGCTAAGATACTTTTTATGTTAAAGATACAAGCATTTTCGGCCATTAGGCCATCATCATGCTATATTCTATCAGGCCGCTAGAGCATAGCCTGATGATGACCTAATGCAGTGGTTCTTAACCTTTTTGAAGTCACAGAACACTTTTGATTGTAAAGAAAATTTGCGGAATACTATATCACTAAGGCCATAAACAACAAAAATATATATGAACATATATTTTACTAAAAATTATATATTACACATTAAATTACAGTAAAAAACATTAATTAAAAAACATATATTCTCAAGAAATGTAAGTAACTCTTTCTGAAAAATGAAACATTTTAAATCAAGTATTGTGATGCCTGAGCTAATTGTCTTTTGCAGATTTAAGCCATGTCAGATCTGATATGAGATAAAGCTCTCCTCATTTCTTCTTCAACATTTCTGTCTTTCACATTTTTTAATTTTTATATTCATTAATGTTGTAAAGCCTAGCTCACACAAATATGATGTCGAAAACTGTAGCAAAATCTTAAATGCTTTCGTGGATAAGCCTACTTAATAGTTTATTTGTAAATGCAAGTTAAATCATGTCTTCATTATAAAATGTGTACTGCACAGTACAGTAAGATCATTCAAATAGGCCTCACTTGTAAAACCTTTGCGAAACACCGGTTAAGAACCACTGGCCTAATGGCTGAAAACGTTTGAAAATAATAATTATTTAAAGATACAAAGTTTTATTTCATATAGGAATTTTATACCACTAATGATGATAATTTTATTTAATTAGATTTTATTAAATAAAATATTTACCTGACAATTAGGAGACCTGAGATCCCATAAGCGAATAGTTTTATCAAGTGATCCAGACAAAAAAGTATCATCAACAGGAGACATACTAAGGACAACAACTCTAATAATAAGAAGCACATATTTTAATAATTAATCATAAATTCATTTTAATCATTTTATATTCAAATATTTAATTAGCAAATTTATATATAAATAAAAATATTGCTTTTCAAATTATTTTTGATTTCTTTAGGAATCATCATGATAGAGAATATTTATAAATATTTATAAAAATAAAAATACATACAATTATTAATTAAATAATTCATATTTAATTTGATATTATAAACAATTAAACATACTTAACTTTCACTACATAGTATATCTTTATTTTATTTTCTACAAAACCACAAATTATATTGTTCATCAAATTTTAATATAAAAAGTTAAAACAAAATTTCAACTAGTCTATCAGATTTGATAAGTTAGTCAAGATTACATTTTATCATTATTAAAGACCTAGTTATTGATTCAGTTTAAAAAATTTATTTCAAACTATAATAATTCATTTGAATATCAACCATTCTGAGATCAAGAAATAAGTGATAATTCAAAATATTCTCAGTTCTAGAACAGTTGATTAAAATATGGAATTATAAAAATTACAAATAGAAATCTTTAAAAGAATACAACACAGGTAAATATACAAAAAGTGAATAATGTATTTTTATGTAACAAAAAGAAATTCAAGTATTGAATTGTTAACTTTTTTCAGAGTTGGAAAAACCTTAAAAATAAATATAGTTTGAAAGTATTAAGATTACATATTAAAAGTTTGAATAAGATATTTCAAAACTTAAAATCACCATATTGCATTATTTTGGCAGGAATAAAATTTTCTACAATTATTCTTCTTTGGTTATTCAATCTCTCTTCAATCAATTACAACTGTAATTTTTTTAAATTAATTAATTTATAAGCAATATTAAGCATAATGCTTATTTCTTTTAATCAATCTTTAATTTTCATATCTTTATTATTTATAATTCTCTTAAATAATCAAAAAATGTTACTATCATTTTTCAATATACAGTGGTACCTTGGTTAACGACGGTAATCCGTTCCAGGATCACCGTCGTTAACCAAAACAGTCATTATCCAAGGCACGATTCCCCATAGGATTTAACTGAAAATTGATTAATTCGCGGCTTCTTCCCACAACCATAGTAAATATTAAAAATGCAGATAAAACTATCCAAAGCACGATTCCCCATAGGATTTAATTGAAACTTGATTAATTCGTTCCGTCCTTCCCACAACCATCATAGTAAATATTAAAAATGTAGATAAAACTCATTTAAAATGTCCTTTAATTGAAAACTGATTAATTTGTTCCGGCTCCTTCCCACAATCATAATAAATATTAAAAATGCAGATAAAACTCATTTGAAATTGTCCTAAAAATATGGAAAATATCATTTATTTATTATATTTGCTACGTTCTAAAAATACACTTATTTATTATATTTGCTACAAAAAAAATTAACATTAATAAAATGATGAAAACAGTTTTTAATTATCAATCTCACCAGAAGGACAATTGGGCTTACTTCAGAGTTTTTTGAGAAACGAACCTGTAAACAATGATTAGCAGCTTATAGATTCAATGATTATTATATAGATAAGATTTGATTTTGCCTTTTAATGGCGAATGAACAGTGACATGCATTTGCCGATTTATTGTCTATATGAACTGTACAATCTCAGACAGACTTTTCTTCTTCTAATGGAATCTGAAACTGCGATGTCACACCATTTGCAGGTGTCAAGTAATATATAACACAAACAAACAATAGAATCAGACTTTGTTGGCAGAATTTAAAATAATAATCGTCTACAAATCATCTTTAAGAAACTAAAAACTAGTGAACAGTTGCATGTCTATTTTTAATTAATTAAATAATTTGTTTTCATTACTATATATTAATTATCATTTACTTAAATATATTTTTATATGGTTATAATTTTTTTAATTTTAATAATGATATTGTCGGATTTGAACTAATTGTGATTAAAAAAAATAATGATTAACAACTGAGCTAAAGAATCACGTGATGGGATGACGAGCTGTTATAGAGATCTATTTTGTCAGAAGTTCACATAATCAGGAGTTGTTAACCAAGACTTTTTTTCTTACAACCACTCGTAGTTAACCAAGTACATCGTTATCCGAGGCCGTCATTAACCAAGGTACCACTGTATGTATTTTTCTTTTCAATTTATTGTTCACATTGAATTTTATATTTATTTAGGTAATATTTTATTATACCCATTACAAAAGTACTTATAATAAAATGTGAAGAGTTTTCAGTAATTCTATCAAAAATATTAAATGGATATAGATCTCAATATACTGTTTATTTTGAGTGTTTATATATTTTTGTTAGTTATTTAATTCCAAATAAAATTAAAATTTACAGTTAGTAATAAATATAAAAATAGCATATTACTTTTCTAGGCATAAAATTTCCTTTTCTTTAAAACATAACAACTTAAACATTCTTAGTAGGATTTCTTATAAAAGATAAATCATATTTTCATGATTTTCACTTATTGTAACTTACATCTATATTACAAACATTTCTTATATATTGTAATCATTTATTGTAAATTGTTTTGCATATTGTCTAAATAAATATAACAGCACTCATAATAGCTAATAGCAAAGTAACATTTTAGTTACTGGAACATTTTTGGTTGTTATCCAGTTACTGGTACTGTAATATCATTGCTGATGAGGACAGGAGAATAGCTGAAATGTTCCAGTAAATAAAATATTTATTACATTGCTATTAATTACTATAAGAGTATTATTATTTTTACTTATGATTTAAAAAATTCAAATAATATAATTCTCAGTAGTAATAATTTAATTTGTTTAGATTCTACAATTCAAATACATTTTTATCACAGTGTGTACTGTATCAATGTTCATTCATTGTTTTTCAAATATTATTCAAATTAATAAATGCATATTTCATTAATGTATGCTTGGGTCATTAACTTGTGTCTGTTATAAATAATTTCTAAAAATTTCAGTCAAATTTCTTCATTCATGGCTCATTTTGTTCAGAGGACTTGTTGCTATGTATTAATATCAACTATTTTGTTGGATGGTTAAAATTTCTTATAAAAAAAAACCATGTTTTCATCGATCTCATATACAAAAGGAAAAGTTATAAAATATAAAATAACAAAAAATTATATATAGACACAAGCTCAGTCTTTTTAGGAAGAAATGTTTAATAAATTCTTAGATAACATTTCAATTATACTAACTGCTGATGAGGGCTTAAAGCTGAAAGTACTCCAGTTAATTTGTATCTAAGAATTTATTAAACATTTCTTTCTATAAAGTTAAGTTAGTAATTTTTTGCTAAATTGAAGTACATTACTAGAAAGAGAACAAAAAATGCTTATGACACCAAAATCCTAATTACTAGGTTGATTTTGATCAAAATTGGCATTGTAATAGTTACATCATTCTTAGACATGCTTCCAAATTTTAAAAAAATCCATCTTCATTTTGTGGGGCTATAACATCATATTTGTGAGGATTTATAGCTGTAACATTCATATGGATTACTTTTATCACTACATATGCTAAATACAATATTGAAATATCAATACTAGTCAATATTTATATGAAATCAGAAGGAAAAAAACATTATTAGCTTTATTTTCCTTCTGATTTCATATAAATAATATAAATTTCACTTTAAAAATTATGAAAATTTTTAATTAAGATATTTTAATTAAATTATTAATTGTATATGAATTTTTAATTCTTTAGTAACTAATATTCAAATAACTTTAAAACACAGTAGGTCCTGATTTACACAATTTCAATTTTTATGCAGTTTTAAAGATATGTGGAAGTATAAATCTATTTTCATTGAATTTCCATAAAATGCAAATGAAAAATTTATTAAACAATTTACCTTTTTTGCATAATTATTATTTATGCCCTTAAATTTTCTAATCTATGCTTGAAATATGTTCATAAATTTTGACATGCCTTTTGCTAACAAGCTTGCTTGTATATATCAAATTTAAGCATTATTTGACTTATGTAATTTTCAATTTATGCAGAATTTTTTGGGTAAATTAACTGCATATGTAGGGGACCTACTGTATATTAAAACAGTTTAAAATATATAATTTATATTCTGTTACTGAAATATTTATCTCACTACTTACTTTTTTGAATGTCCAGAAAAATACCTGATATATTTGTTGTCATGGAGTGAAAGATATCTAATGGTATCTGTAAGTAATAAATTTGAGAAATGTAAATAAATATTTTCAAATTTTAAACTGGTTCTAACAGACAGAATATTACATATACTAATTAATAATCATTACACATTAATGATCAAAAGAAAATGCAATTCTGAAAAGAAACTTTTGCACTGAGCTCATTAAATCATTTAAAAATTTATTTATTTCTAAACTCATGACTTTGACAAACATTTTTTATTAAAATTCATACTTTCCCAATAGGTGAAAACATCAAGGATTTTCAATGTTTATCTGAGAATGATGAAGATAAATGTGCATCATGAAATTAAATGAAATTAACTGTTTAAAATTAATTTGAGTCTTATGAAAAAAAATTTTATCTTATATTTCAATTAGCATCAATTTTATTCACATATCCATTTAGGAGAGTAATTATCTGTATTTTTAAAATAACAATGTGTTTGTTTAATTATTAAATATAAACAAAGTATTGTATTTAAATGTTCATTCACATAAAATTTTAATATTTTCTGAAAATTTTTCTCTCACTCAATAAATGATAGAAGAGAGATTTATAATATTTCTTCCCTTATCAAACATTTCAGAACATTGTTTTTTCTCATTTTACTATTCAATAGCAAACTCTTTATTCTTTATCAATTTTCTTAGTAATTTAGTAGTATGTTTATGTAAATTACTATATTATTTTTATTTCTCACATAAAAGAAACACAAATAGTTCTTGACTTTACAAGTTAATTTATTCCTGGACTATGCTCATAAAATAAGAACTCATAAACCAAGAATCAATTTTCCATAGATATAATGTTAAAAAACAGGAGTTCATTCTCATTAATAAAATATGATATATGGCTCCCTTATATATCTGTATTTCTTCTGCCGCATATAGTTCTCTTATATCTTCTGTTTAATTACTCTGCTGTAAGGAGAGCTTACAAGCAAAATATTAACGTGAAATGGAATGACAGCAGAGTAATTAAACAGAAGATATAAAAGAACTATATGCAGCAGATGAAATACAGATATATAAGGGAGCCAAAGAAGGCACTGTTATCAATGACAGACAGATAAACAACATCTCCAAAGCTTGGAAATTTGCTTTGGGTGATGTTCTCCAGCCCGATTGCAACACTTAAGGCATAGCTTTGCTATAACGAACTTTTACTAAAAAACTGTAGTATAATTTTTAATCTTTAATTTTAATATAATTTAATTTTATTTTGTTTTACAGAGTATTTTATTTATCTTTATGTTACTTTAGTTCATAATTTGCAATTGTAAATTTTTGAATATTCAATTAATGGAATTCCCGTTATTTTGTTCTTTAATTGTACTGTTCTGTTTTTGTTCTAAAAATGGTTGTTCTGCAAGCAATTTTATAAGAGCTGATGATGGCTTAATAAAAAGCCAAAAACGTTTCTAGTAATAATAAAGAAGTTATAATATTACTTTGGTTTGCTTTCTAGTGCTGAATTAAGTAGCGAATTAGTTTAAATTATTTCAAATCATTAAAATTTCCATTAAGCTTATTAAGGGATAAATTTGGCAATGTAATTAGGTTCATTTGTGTGTAACCAAGTTTTTTATTTGTCTTATTGTTGTTTTCACTGAAACACCACCTCTGGTTGATTTCTCTTGCAGTGTTTCTTCTCATTTTCGATATCAGGAGTTTTAGCACTCTGTCATTTCTTTTTCTTGTCGCTTGGGGATGTCCTAATCTCGGCTTCATCCGTGTACTGCCTTCATCTTTAAACTGTATGACAATCTTGCTGACACTTGCTTTGCTCATATCTAGTTATGTAGCAATTGTTTTCTGTTGTCTTCCATCTGAATGCAGTGTTATTACTGTCTTTGTGTGACTTCACTCAGTTTTTTTGTTGTGGCATTTATGCAGCGATTAAACTGAAATATCTGGCTCTCTGTTCCTTAATATAAAGGCAAGGTTATGATTTGGATGTGACATTTTTCGATGCAAATTTTTGCATTTTATATTTCTTCCCACTGTTTCTATACTTTTGTCTTCCAATTGTAGAGATTCCAAACTTTTGTCCCTGTGTGTTATAGTTACTTTATTTTTTTTCACAAGATGTTTTATTTAAATGAGAGAAAACATCACATGATTGTCACTATCCTACCACACCTGTGCAAATTATGTATTCTTGTTTTGTGCCATTTATAAATACTTATTAAATATTTTTCTGCCATCCATCTTTGACTTCATGTCATTTTCTAAACTTTCGTTTCTAAGTATACAATGAGCTTTTATACAGATGAATTATTGCCTTAGATTCAATTCAGAAATGAAAGGTATTTATTGTATTTGTAAGTAAAACCATGACAACCAGAAGGCACAGTACTTGAGTTTCTTGGTCTGTCATTTTGATTTTTTTTATTTTGTAGCATATGACAAAGTTTCTGCTGAAAACCAAGTTGAAATATATTGTTATTGTAGCTATGTATATGGTTTGAAACAAGGATTAGGTAAAATGGATATGAAACTCCCATAGGATAGCATTAAACTCTTTTCTGAAGCGCCCCTAGTGTATGCAGGAAAGAACTAAACGCATCACGTATAGCCGACTTTCAGGGGTAATCCCAGTCGTCCCCCACTTTATAGCTTTTAAGCTAACCTTTAACTCCTAAATTATTATTTTTATTAATTAGCATTAATTTTTTAATAAATATATTATTTTGGAAAGGAAATAAACATTAATTAGGAATAAAATAATTTTATTAAAAAAATTTTTCTAAATACGTTTTAATACATTTTTAAAATTTAGCAAATCTACACTTGTACCTTTAAAAATATTAATTTTTAAAATGACTTTGTCGTTAATTTGTAGGAATCAGTTTTATTACACACCATAAAGCCTTTTGAACAATATTTGTTCGTCGGCCATTTTTAAATTCTACATTCGAAGAACGCATAAGACGGCAGATGATTACAATACTATTATGCTATTATTACACATATCTTCCAGCATCTCTGGGAAATCGGAAGAATGATATTTCTGGTGTTTTCTTCTTATAATTGCTGCAAAAAGAAGCAGCGCAACAGCAGTGACCACCGGACGCCATCTTTTCACAAACACTAATGCCATCTAGTGGTTGCAGGAAACGGAGTTTTAAAAATCGGCGAAGATTCGTATCCATTTTACCTAATCCTTGGTTTGAAATGCTTTTTATGAACATTTATCTAATGCAACTAATGTTCATATTTTCAATTTTTTGATACTTCATATTTGAAAAACTCTTATACCTGAAAACTCATTAAGCAATAACATATAAATTGAAAACTACCTGTATATAAAATATTTCATTTAGTTTATCATGTTAAAAGTAATGATATTCAAATTGAAAAATATCTTATTTTTTAAACATATGTAAAAAACATATTTGCATTTCTATTTAAAAATAAATTAACTCTTCATTTCATAGCTAGTATTGTTTTTGAACATATAGATTCAATCCTCAATTTGCATTTTTAATTGGTCAGAGAAAAACCCTTACACATGTAACGGAGTAAGTCAGGGGTGAAAAAAGACAGCTGGAGAAAATAGAAATGGAGAGGACTAGTGCAAAATAAGGGAACTTAGTCATAGCACCCAAAAGGAGCCTCCTCAAGTCAGAGAATCGACAGTGGGTCGATGACCCACAGAAGGAGATAAAAGAAGCTGAAGAGGCTAGATATGGAGATGACCAAAAATAAGTAGGGTTTAGTTACAGCACCCAACAGGGCCTCTCGCCTATGGCGTCATAAATGGAGAAGTCCATGTTAGGACAGATGAAATCAAAGCCTCGATACTAATGGTGGAGTGAGAAACGATCTAGCCAATAAGAGGTCAAGAGGCGGAGCAGGTAGGCGATAAAAGGGGTGGAACCTCCACTCCGGGGTAGTAGCTGTTCCAGTAGCTGTTCGCCTGTTGGTCGAGTCAAATAGTTGCGGTTAGAGCCACATCCAATCGAGAAGAAGTTTCTTCGGAAGTTTGCCAGCCAGTTGATCCTTACAGCCTCGGGAAAGTTGCCGGATTCCTAAGGACCCTTCCAAGCACAGTAAATCAGGGAAGCTTACGTTTAGTATATTCTAACGTTAGGGCACTTAGTCAAGAGGCTAGACTTAATTAAATTCCGTAATAATAGTAATTGTGTATTGTGTTGTTTTAAATTATTGTTAGTTAAATAAATATAGTTCGTTATAATTTGCCTGATTTCTTTGAGTACGTGGAATAGTCCAAGTGACCTGAGTTTGGGTGTAATTGGACGATCACGGACAAATATAAAAACACATAAAACTAGCCATGTAACACACAAAACAAGAATTAATTTTCTATAAAAATCAATAATATCATTAATATTTCAATTTTTGAACAAAACTTAGATCATCATATTTCAAATCCAACTTTTCACTATATTACTTAATATTATTTTTTTACATTCCTCTGGCCAGGATGGCCAACATACCAGGAATTTCTGTCACATTAATATAATTTGTGTGAATCAACAAACATGACATCTATATATACACCCAATTCTGTTTTTACATGATTTTGATTTAACATGAATTAGAATAAATTTTCATTCTCTTTTTACACAATTTATTTTGATTTAACATGATTGTCTAAATCTAAGAAAAAATTCTTCATATTACAGTGAATGCACCACTTGCTTTGCATTGTTTCTAAATCTTTCAGGAATTCTTTAAATTCACGTTGATTTAATGCGCGCGACTTTATAAAATTGATTAGTTTAATTATTGGTACTGTGACATTTGGCAAACTCAATCTTTTCGCGCACAAATTTTCCTGGTGAATTATGCAGTGGTTAACGAATATTTCCCTTCCTGTGACCTTCTTAATGTCTTGAAATAGCCTTCCCGATACTCCTACCT
>AYEL01088871.1:0-18066 GCA_000484575.1 Olivierus martensii | reverse complement strand
AAGTGAAACTGAAAACATTATTAATAATAAAAATAGCGAAAATATTTCGGCAGCCTGGAAATACGCGATTAAACACTGGTGATTACCATTCATATTTTGCATAACGAAAAACAATCTGTATAATAATAATTATTTATTTTTAGATTTTATATTTCTAAATTTTGAAAAAATACTTAATGTGCGCGTGCTTATATTTTAAAACTGTAAATATGAATTCTTCGAATTCTGTTGTAGTTCTTTTAGCCATTGTTCTCTATGAAAAGCAGATGATGATATTTATAATATCGAAAACGTTTCTAAATAAAAGTTTTAGATCTATCTTTAATACTGCTAAATGTGCTATTTAATTTACTTGTTATGCTTACAACTCAATTAATCGAATATTTGCTCGCACTAACTGAAAAATGGTATCAATTTTAAAAGTTAATTGAATATTTGCTCGCACTAACTGAAAAACGGTATCAATTTTATGTGTCACACTAATCAAAATCGCATTATTTGAACTCGTACTAATCGAGGCCTACCTGTATAGTTATTTCTCTTAAATCCAATCTTATTTGATACTTCCTCCAACTTCTTCCTATGTTAACAGACAGATGAACAGTATGTCATGCTGCTGAAATCATCATAATTCCTGATGTAATTATCATGATTACTTTGTCTATGACCAGTTAAGCTTCTTTCTATCTTATGTAATACCTCAACATTTCTTGTCTAGAATAACTATTTTTGGCCCCCAGTTTTAGAATAAAATCTATTTCATTGTCCCTATTCTTCATGGTGGAACAGATGTACATTCAGAGCCTTTCAGAGAAAATGTGAGGCCCAGGACAACTAATATTTTTGAGGCCCTTCAAAATTTAAAATAAAAACTGTGGACAAGAAAATAAAAACAATGATATTAAATATTTTTTCAATAATAATATTTTATTTATTTCATAGAAACTTACATTTAAAATGACAAAACTGACAAATATAGTGTAAAAAGCCCTAAAATCATGAAAATTGAGGTCCTTAAAATAATGAGGCCTGGCCCCTCTCTGACACTGTGTACAGTTTATGGAAAAGTATTTTCTTAATTTATTTATTAAGTTTATATTAAATAAATTTTTTATGTTTTTGTAAATATTGTGTACAGGGTCGCCGAGAGAAATTTTTGAACCCGTGACAAGTCTGTGGTCTGGACTCCACTTAAAAAAGTGCAAGTTGGTTTAATAAAAAAGTCATATAAAACATTAAATATTTTTTAAAAAAAGTGTTCAATAAATTCAAAAGTCAATACATTTCATACCATATAAAATATAAACATTAAATAAAAAGAGAATTTTAAAATTTTTATTGCCTCATCCACTTCCTCACTTTATAGTTAGCAAAATCTTTAATCACCTCATCAAAATCAATTTTCTTTCCCAGGTTATGTTTTATTGATAGCAAAACTAAGCTTTTTAATCTTTCTTGGAGTATTGATGATCTACTGAAGCTTTTTATTGCTGAAATTTTACTAAACACTCTTTCACCTTCAGTAACTGTTACTGGTATTATGCAAAAAATTCTGATTGACATACACATTTTGGGAAAAATACTATGAAATTGAAATTTATAAATAGTATTTAATAAATCTAGTTCTGATATAACCTTGGATATAACATCCCTAAACATGGCGTTACAAATCTTTTTTTTTATATGATAGATTTCGTCTTTCAGAGATGTTGCTATCTTTCGAATATTTATTTATTAAATTATTACACAAGTCAGAATTTGCTTGCCTTTATTTTTTGCTCACGGCTTACACTTTGAACCCAATCTGAATTAATTAATATAATTGTGATCTTTGCACTCCCCAAAATCAAGAACAGTTTGTCCGAATTTGTCCGACTTCAAAATCATGTTCCACATTTCCTTCAGATTTTATCCTTACTTCTTTTTTACAGATATCTTTATCCAGTAAATTAAAATTTGGGAAAGTTTGGCCCCTTGTAAATAATACGATTTTAGCGCTTTCTCACACATAAAATTCGATAAATTAGTTTTATTTAAAAATTTATAAATTTTAACTTATCAGCGAAACAAAGCGACCTATACCACACTTGACGATCGACGCGGAAGTCGGCGTCCTAGATTCTGGCGGGAAATATCTAACGGTTTTTCGAAATCAGCTGATTGTTTGTTTATATTAGTTATATTTTAAATGTAACACAAAAATTTAAACAATACAATTATTTTTGTGTTATCTGCAGTCGAAACAAGTAACTAGTACACCAGGGGTGCATATTTACTGTCAAACAACGTCCATCCAAGGTCAATTGTTGACCTCAAGGCCATCGGACTGTATACATTTTTGAAGAAGGGGTGATCGGTGAAAAGACCTCCCCTTTGTTTGAAAATGCTATTATTATTATATTTTAACTATTTTTTGAAAAATTAATGACTTAGAATGACGAAATACAGAGAAATAATTCACCATCCGCCATTTTTAAAAGGCTCTGAGACTAATCTTGAGTAAAAAACGTATAAAAACGATAATTTATCAAAAATCAGTGCTAAATCTGGCATACAGATGGCAGGATGATAGCTACGTGTACAAATTACAGCAATATTTATTAAAATAACAAAATTTTCAACAAAGTCGACATTCTCATATGTACTAATACTTCTTATAAAATAAAAAGTATTAATCCGGCATTATTTTAAGAAAATAGGAACAAAAATGGCTAATAAACAATTATTTTAAACATTTGTGTAGTGGAATACCGTATTTCATCCGCGAGAGGGATAATACGATTGTTTGTTTATACGAGGTCAGGACGCGTATTAAATTACAATCTGCCGGATCATTTTTCAATCATAAATTGTTTTCGTTTAACGGAAAAATTTTTTAGAATTATGAAGTATTTGGTATTATTAGATGTGGAATATCACCAGGAATGTAAATATATCAACATTTTTTTTATCCGATGCAGAAATTATGAATAATTTGAAAAAATTATGTTTTGTTTACATATGCAAATTAGGCCTAATTCTTTCGTATTTTTTTTCTTTTTTTCTTTTGGTCCTATAACTAAAATTAAAAAACGATATCAGGACAAAGTATATGGACAACAAAATATAATTTTTTCGTGCCAAAAAATTAAAAAGTAAAAAAGTTACAGCAAAATATTGAATATTAAGTATCATATTTCATAACCCTTTCGAGCGTAAGGGAATTTTTTGTTTTTTAAAGGAGGAGTGGAAAAGGTTATGCCTAACGGACATTTGAATAAATTTAAACATATTTATTTCAGTTTTTATAGAATATTATTGATTTTTATTAATAAAATTGCTCAATATAATTATTTTTATCGGATATAAATTAATTTTTCTTATTTTATTTACACAAAAAATAATAGAAATACAGTCTCTATAAAAAAAAACTTCATTTATCAAAGAAATTTTAATTTAATAGTTAATGAATTATTTAATAGTTTCTATTTTATAGTAAATATTTACATATAATGAAAAATAATTTATTTTTATACATATATTTATTAAAAAATTTATTTTCATAGACTGTATTGGAAAAAAGATGGCGTCTAATGGCAGCAAGTTTGTGTAGGTGAAATTGACTGGTCATTTTAGTGAAGTGACAGGAACTTTTCATATATTTTTCTATATTCGTAAGAAAACAGTTAGTGTGGGTTTCCGGGACAAGTGGTGTCAAATTTCTCTCGACAGCACAACAGGTGGGATTTTTCCCTTTTCGTCTTCACTCCCGAGTTGGGAGGGCTGTTTATGTGTGTCGGAGAGTTCTCTCTCTTCTTTCTTGTTTGTAGCGAAGTCGGACCTAAGTTAGCACCATAGGGTCACAAGACCCCTCGCCCCAGAGGGGTTGCCTGGATGTTTGGCCTAAGACTTTCGTTCTCTCTCCTCTTGGTCGGAGGCAGACAAATTATTGGAATGAGTGCAGTTAGGGTGTCTCCCTCCCAAGATTACTATATTCGTTGCGGGAACTTCCCCGTTTAAATCCAATGAAAATTCATGAATTCTTTTCTAATTAAATTACAAATCATAAACTTATCGAGGAAATACGTTACTCCCGTGGAGGACTTCTTATAGTTAAAACACCATCTCATGAATGTGCATCTGACCTTCTCCAACTGGATCAGTTTGCGGCAGTCCCAGTCTTAGTAAAACTCTCCCCGAATTGTATCTGTACTGAATTACTTAATAAAAAAATGTAAATTTTGCCTACACCGTGACAGATCTGATGCAGTGAATACAACAGGACAGCATTACGCTCTCAGAGGTGAGAAGATTCACTCGAATGGAGAATGGAGCTCATGCTCCCAGCACTACAGTCCTACTATCTGTCGTCAGCCATCCCGAACTTTGGGATGTCAAACTGTTCTATCAAAGATTTTGCTACTCGCCGTACATTCCTCGACCTCGCACGTGCAATAAATGCCAAACATACGGCCATTCGGCCCAGAATTGCCGGGGAAAAATCAGATGCATGCAATGTGGGAGAGCCCACAATACTTCAGAATGCACTGTTACCACTGCCACGTGTCTTCACTGTAAGGATAATTACTGGACGGGAGACCCACAGTGCCCCCGATATCATGAGAAGACACGCATCCTAGAAAAGCTCGTGCAAGAACATAGCTCATATACAGAGGCGAAGAATTGCCTAACGAGAACTGGACAGACCTATGCCAAAGCAGCGGAATTACCACAACAACCGCTGCACTCTATCCAACAAGTGGAAACTCGCGACCCATGACTGACTTGCCAGTGAAACAAAAACTTAATGGAGTCAAGCACATGCCAACGTGTGCAACTGCTAGCATCTCAGGACAAAACAGTTCTGTCTCATCTTTCCACACTTGAGAAAGCAGTCTCTGACCTCAAACAAAAGCTCCAGTGGATCTCAGACTTAATATTACCATTCTTTTCGGAGACTGTGGAAAACAGCTGGCCCCCGTCATGGTCCGGCAACTCCCGTCAAGGCAGATCGAAGCATTGTCGCATAACCGTCAAGCAGATATGCCCAGATGAACCGGAGAAGTCTCAGGATAATACTCAATCGAAAACTAATATCTCAAATGTCCAGACAGTGGAGGATCTAGGAGAAATGGATCTGATACCACTCGACATACCGTCATCACAAGGAATAAATCCAGAACCTCTCTCAAGTCATCAACAGGGGACAAATGTCAAACCCAACCCATTCACCCATTCTGCGGACCGTGTAAAAACACTTCGACAAACCTCAAATTACTCAGACAATGGATAGGAAGCATAACGATACTCCACGTCTACACATAATACAGTGGAACGCAAGAGGTATCTGAGATAAAAGAGACTTGCTTCTCAGCTCAGAATGGTTCCGTACAGTAGACATTATTATCATATAGGAGACATGGCTGACTCCAGACGTCGTCTTTAACCTTCCCGGGTTTACAATCTTCCGTGCAGATCGGAGCACCGGCTGAGGAGGCTGTGTCCTCACAGCAGTCGCAAACAAGTGGCCGGCAGTTAATCATCCCTGCACTAACCATAGAACTGACGTGGAATGGAAGCACACAACATTCTATAATAACTCTTGACAACTTGAAATTATCAATGTATATGTCCCCCAAGGGAATGTGCCATCGTCCTTCCTACAAATGCTTACATCAATGACAATAAATTCCTGTTTTATTGGAGGCGACTGGAACGTCCATCACCCCCTCTGGAACGACCACACTGGATCACCGAATGCAGCTGGACTCCACCTCTCCACATGGGTCGCAAATTACAATGTGTGCATTTTAAACTCCGGCGCTCCAACACATTTCTGGCGGGGAGGATCTTCTGCGGTTGACATATCAATGTGTTCAGCAGACCTCTATGGAGAAGCCCACTGGGAAGTGCTACAGGACCCACTCTCCAGTGGTCCTGTATTCATTCCTCCCTCGTTCTTCGAGGAAGTCAACCCCACCTTCCTCCACAGACAAAACGTCAAACTATCAGGATTCGGGGACCCCGACCCCAGACCTACCAGTTGACGATGGTCTAAGAAGAGCTTATCAGGATTCGGGGACCCCGACCCCAGACCTACCGGTTGACGACGGTCTAAGAAAAGTCTTAAGTGGATGTTTAGTTCGTACTCTAACAAACGAGGAAAGAAATGGGTGACAAATTCCATATTAAGAACAATACTGTAAAATTACCTTTATTTTTACGAAAACTTGACCCACTGGTCAAATGTACAAACTTTAGTACAAAAATAAAAATGTTAACCAACTTCCTATTGTTGTGACTTCCTTCTTTTCCAGCTTCAGAAACAACAAGTCCACAAAACAGCACAATGTTCACAAACGAATAGTCAAAACAGTACATTAATTTCCAAACCAGTTGCACAACAACGACACAAAACATCCAAAGCGGTTGTGAAGGAACTCTCGCATCTGAGTAAAACATCACCTGTTTTTTTTAACCTTATTGACGTCACTAACTTTTTTTACATAATGTGCGCATGTTCAAAATTTGCATTTTCAAAAGTATCAATACATTAAAAAAAGTCAAATTACATTAATTTAATTTTAAATACAGAAAAATAAGATAAATATACAAAAACTATCATCATTTAAAGTTCAATTCTGTAGAAAGAACAAAACCAGTCGTCACTCCGCACGGCGAAACAACATGGCGGACATCGACCAAGTCGACCACACCTCCCAACAGCCAACAGGTAACTCTACGGATTTTATTTTTTTTCCAATCCTTACAAAACAAACTGGACGGCAGTTGAAGATGGTCTGACTAAGGTTGTTGCCGAACTAACAACCTCCAACACTTCCTATGATCAGTTTGTCCGAAATTTTTAAGTGAACAAAATTTGATCTAAAAGTAAATTTAAATTTAATACAAATATGAATTAGTTTATTGTGTTGTAAAAAGATGATGTTAATTAGCTATTCATCGAACTAATGTTTACATAATACATATAAAATTTTAAATGTCATAAATTAATCTGAAAAACACAGTTGCCTGTTTCACTTCTCATTACGCCAAAGACACTTCACAGACTCCACCCTGGTGGAACATTTACTGCAGACGCCTTCATGTGAAAAAACGGTGCACACTTCACATAGCTCTGCATAACACCAACATACAAACATGGACTACTTACCGAAGGTTAGAAGCTCTCCTCCGTCAAGCAATAAAAGAAGCGGGAAGAAGATGGTGGAATAGAATCTACACAGCAGGCATCGAATTGGGTTCAATCTACAAGATGTTCCGCAGATTTCAGTCACAAGCGTCCTTACCTCTACAATCCCATCGCATCTTACAAACCACTTCAGGTCTCATCGATTCACCTTACCTTCAAGCTCAAGCCTTTGCTACGTATTACGGACGAACATGCCAAGAGAGAACTTTTGCCCCAATACTACAACCAACAAGTACACATTCCTGGACCTGGAATGAAGATTTTTCTCTCTGGGAACTTAACAGAGCCATTGCCCTCACCAAACACTGCACTCCTGGCCCGGATGGGATTTCTTAACGGACCTTAGCCTCCTGGACACCACTGGCAGGACACATCTTCATCAATTAAACAAGATTTGGGAGTCAGGAGTCTCTCCTCCCAGCTGGAAGTCGGCTATTATTGTCCCCATTCTAAAACCAGGGGGCGATGCTAGCCAGGTCAACACATACCGTCCTATCTCCCTTACATCGGTTGTCACCAAAATTTTTGAACGAACGATACTTTGTCGGCTTACTCACTATCTCCTCTTGGGTCATCTTCTCCATCCGCACCAATTCGGTTTCTTACCAAATCGAGGAGCCATCTCAATCATAACTATCATTCATCGACAAATTGCTATTGCTCGTGCAAGGCAACACTGGGCCTACATGCTATCACTGGATTCGAAAAAAACGTACAACTCAATTAATCAATAAAGCATTGCTTGCTAAGTTACAAGTGGTGCACTGATTTTATCTGTAACCGCACCTTTCGAGTTTGATGGAGAGGAGTTTTGTCATCTCAGCCTTGGCGTCATAGTGTTCCACAGGGGACAGTTTTAGCTCCAATCCTTTTCACCATCTATTTACAGGACACCTGGATAATCATCCCACAAGGCATTCAATGTTTCACCTATGCAGATGCCATCTTCATCCTTGCGAGTGGACCAAATAAGGAGAGAACACAACAGCAACTACAATCAGCGTTTTCAACAATAGAACATTGGCTGACAGGATGAAGCCTTCAAATCTCAACAACGAAAAGCAAAAGCATAGACTTCTCCCCGAAAATACATCGTCCTCCCCTCAACATTGTAACGACTAATGGCACTATCCCACAACAATCGACCGTCCGCATCCTGGGGATGCACCTGACTTCCACTTCACGTGGACAAATCACATTAACTTCACTCGGAATAAAATCAATAAAACAAACTTCTATCTAAAGTTCTTTGCTTCTCGACGTTATGGAATCAGAACAGACCAACTGCTAAAAATAGTCAACACAGTCATCCGCCCCACCATTGAGTACGGGGCACCTCTACTCGCTCAATTCCCACCATCCTCAACCAGACGACTGAATTCTGTTTACTATACAGCTTTACATATAGCACTCTGCCTCCTGAACAGAGTGCTATATGTAAAACTATCCTGGTTGCAGAAGCCAGTATTGTGCCAATCTCAGCCAGTATTCGACATCAAGCTCTAAAGTTCTACTTAACTGAAATCTCACAAGAGGAACTCTCTCCACTCAGCAGGGACTTTCACAATACAGAATACCTCCATTTCTACATTGGAGAGCATACCAACAACTGTTTGAGATAATCGGAGAAGGCCTGGCAAGGCAAGCAGATATCCACATCATGTCACTCATCCGAATTCAAGGAATACTTCCTCCTACGGAGGCGATTGTTCCTATCATCCGTTCCTGGGGGCTACCATTTCAGAACCCTGACCTCCCGGCACAGGCTTATCAACAACTTTTTTCTTCTATTCTCGACAAACGGTGGTCTGACTGGAGAAAAGTCGCAGTGGATGCCTCAAAATCCGTGACACGGACCTCAATTGATATTTTTATCCCAGACCGAAACTTCCAAGCTTCATTCCTCGTGGACAATCGCAGTTCAGTGTTTACGACAGAAGCGATCGCTCTTTCCGTGGCAATACAGATGTGTAAACAGTGGCATCACCCACAGTCTTTTTCTCTGATAGTCTCTCTCTGCTTCAAGCTCTCGAAAACTCCATTCAAATCATCGCCAATAGTACAAAACATTGCCATTCAATTAACAGGATTTCCCGTTGCTACTAAAATTGTCTGGACACTAGGTCACATTGGCATTGACCTTAACGAACAAGCAGATGCTATTTCCTGCACCCTCCCGCCTAATGGAACAGTCTGACATTCCGGTCTTCCAAGAGACTTGACCAATCATCAAAAACTCATTGACGTCCGCAGACATGCAGAGAGAATCTCCTCTCTCACTGGTCAGAAATATAACATCACATACATTCAGCCAACAGGCACTGGCATTATGAATATTGCAGCTCTCGACAGTCAGAAATTAATTTCTGTCACCTACAAACAAATACTTTCTTAAATGCTTTCCTATACTCCCAACATCTAATCCAATCACCAAACTGTCCACATTGCACTGCAATTGAAACGACTCCATTTCTGGACAGAGTGCAGCAAGTACAATAGCAATCGCAACCAATTGAGTAACACATTGGGTTTCAACATCTCTGAAATTACAGGCCTAACAACTATCTACTGGCCTTGTCACACTACAAACATCCTACAACACATCCAGGCTTTAGAAAATTTTGTTAAAACGACAAATAGACTATAACAGAAGCCAATAACTACCAGCTACAGTTCAAAGGACAAGGCAGGTGGGCCATACCCTCCATATAAATAGAAAGAAGAAGAAGAAGACTGTATTGATTAAATAATAAATATAAAAAAATTAAATGTATCAGAAAAAAAATTTGAGGTACAAAATACATCATTTCCCATAAGTTATTATATTCGATTAATGCATTTCTATTAGTGCAATCTTTTAAAGTACACATTGGCCACGCTAATCAAGGGATTCCTGTATATGTACCGCACACTATAAGTGAAAACAACAAAAATCAGGGGATGGCCATTTGTGCATCTCTGCTTGCTCGTCATCAGTTAGCTTGTGAACGACATTGACCATTTCTATCCAATATTGTTAGGACAAAATTGTGACCATTCCTATCCAATATTGTTATGACAAAAAATAGTGCCTTTATGTCAATATAAAAAAAGGAAAGGAATGGCTGAGCGGCCCTAATAAAAGAGAAACATCCTCTATAAAAGTTTCTGTCCATTCATAGAAGATGATTTTATGCATCTGGTGGAAAAAAGAAGGCATCATATACTACAAATTGCTTCCCAGGAATGTCATCATAACTGAGCTGTTGACATTTATTGGAAAAGAAGGCATCATATACTACAAATTGCTTCCCAGGAATGTCATCATAACTGAGCTGTTGACATTTATTGCCAACAACTCAGACTCCTTCAAGCAGCAAATGAAGAAAAATGACTGAGGAGACTGAATCACGAGCTGCTGCAATATGATAATGCACAACCACACTCTACTAACATTACAAAAGCAGCTATCCAGGAGCTTAGTTGGGAGGTGATTCCACATCCCCATATTCTACCAATCTTGCACCCTCAGACTTCAATCTTTTCTGTTTTCTATCCAACAATTTTTGAGGCAACTCTTTCAATAACGAAGATGCTTTACAAACTTGGCTTGGCAACTTCAACTCCAAACAAGTAGATTTCTTCAGATGTGGAATCAAGAAACTATCCCAGCAAAGGGAGAGAGTCATATTGATAGATTGGAGGAGAATATATTACTGATTAATTTCTGTATGCTATTTATCTCAAATAAAAATTTTTATCACAGCCAAAAAACACTATGAATTTATGCATCAACCCAATATATGAACAATATATGAAATGCGAATACATTTTAGATGCGTTCTAGTGTGGGTGCATCTGAAATGCGCTGCAGCACCATGTTGCCGACCTTGCAGTATAACATACTTTTAAAAAATAGTATATTTTTTTTAAATTATTATATAAATATAAATTTATATAATGTGTTTTATATATTATATATATTTAAATGTTTTTGATATAAATCTCATGAAAATCTTTCATTTTAAGTGACTTGTCTATAAGTTGATTTCTCTTTATAAAAACTATTTTTCTTCCAAAATTTCTTGATTTATACATAGGAATAAATGTACTAATTCAATACTCAAACTAGTTACATTTTTTCACATTAAAGTCAAGTTGGTTTTGAAATTTAATATCTATTAATTTGAAACTAGTTTCTACATTTATATTCTAAGCAACAAAAAAAAACATATTTTGATACTCAAAACAATATTTGATAATTTATTAAATAATATTAAAAAAATTTTTAGAAGATGTGTTTTTATACAAATAATTATCCTTTGCTAAAGAGCATAGTTATTTCTTGAAGAGAAGTTTTAAATTAAATAATAATAAAAAATTGCATTATATTCATAAAAAATAATTAACATATTACAGAAATCATTTATTATTTTTGAAAAATTGAAACTTACCATCAACTTTTGTAGAACAGTGGATGGCAGTGTTTGCTGCATGTGTGTATCGTATAAGATCAACTCCATATTTTTTGCTATGTAATGTTTTTCTGTGCCTATATTAAACAAAAGCATATTCATTAAATTTTAAAAAATTTTTATTTTATCTAAAAATATATAATAGCTGTTTTGTTTGATATTATAATTATATAAATAACTGATAAGAACAAATAAGCCTCTTATTTTTTAATTAAAACTTTAAAATAGAACTATAAATACTTTCTAACTTATGCAATATTTATACTTCTGAAAGATTTGTGCAAGACAAATTTACATAAAATTATTATTTAATTATTATGGTAATATTAAAATATATGTTGTATATATACAGTCTAATAGTCTACTATAATAATTATCATAATATGATACATACGTACAATTTATATCATATTACAATAGTTGACATGCAATCAATTACTATCAACAGCAATGCTATTAATAGTAATATTAATTATTGTAACAGTTGTTTCATAATCTGTTAAAAAAATGGTTATTTTCATATTTAAAATTGGGTAATATTATTAACATTTTTTTTATTATTACTAATTTTTTTAATTGCAAAAATTAAAATCATGCAACTCAAGACTGCATACACAACAAAATTGTAGTACAGGTTGATAATTAAAAATCCGGCAATATCAGAATCTAAGGTTTGAGGATTTTTGAAAATTACACATTTTTGATGTATATACAGGATGTTTCTTTGCACCCATACCACCTCTTTTTCTCAGAAACACGATGAGATAGGAAGCAGTGGAAAAAATTTTGATTACCAAAGTATATCCAAAGAATCGAATAGGTATGATAAATATTTTGTGGGCCCATCGGAAGTAGGGACACAAAGGGTCAACTTTGAAATCTCTAATGGAAACCTATACAGGTTTTGGCATAATTGGATAGAACTGTAAAAAACAAACAACTTTTGAAAGTTTTTTAATATCACCTATAGATTGTGAGATATCACAAAAAAACGCCACCATGTGTATTGCCGATTGGACTATCCAAGCAATAAGAAGAATCTGACAGAAAGAATATGTGTACATCCATGGCACTTATAAAGAGCTGAAACAAGTCTAGAAACCCTTGTTCATGAGTATGGCTCCATGCCGAACTGTGATGGCAAAAGACTTGTTACACTTGTGGTTCAAGTACTAATGCCAAGTACCAGAAATAGTCTTGAATCTGCATATTACTGCTCTTTGCTGCTTCAATAATGTTTGGCAATGTACAAAGATGCATCTTTGCTGCTTCAATAATGTTCTGCAATGTACACAGATGCCCTCTATCTGATTCTTCTTCTTACTGCTTGGATAGCCCAATCGGTGATACATGTTGCAGCATCTTTTTTTTTTTTATGATATTTCACAATCCATAGGTGATATTAAAAAACTTTCAGAATAAAAGTTGTTTGTTTTTTATAGTTCTATCCAATTATGCCAAAATTGGCATAGAATTCCATTGGAGATTTCAAAGCTGACCCCTATGCCCCTACTTCTGATGGGCCCACAAAATTTTTATCATGACCATTCGAATCTTTGGATTTATTTTTGGTAATCAAAATTTTTTCCCGTTTCCTACCTCATCGCATTTCTGAGAAAAAGGGTGGTACAGGTGTTTAGAAACACCCTGTATATGCAGTATATATTATCAGAAAAGGACTACTTGTACAATGCTTTGGAGAAATAAAATTAAACTATAAATGAAAAGCAAATGAAATTTTTAATGTTCAATAACTACATAAAAGACTGCAGTTCTACAGAATGTTAATTCAACTAAATAAAATAGTTATACAGAATTTTAATTCGTTACTGTACCCTCCAAAAAAGTTAAAAGATTTTATATAATGCCAATAAGCAAAACAAGACAGAAAAAAAGCCAAAACTTTAAAAAAAATTTCTAACACCAACCATGTCTAAAGCCAAAAAAGAGCTCATTTGGTGTCAAAAAAGTCAATCTGGCAACCCTGGTTGTAAGCATTACCAAATATCCAAATATGGAGTACTGGCCCGTCAAAATATAAACGGCACCTCCAGAAAACAATGGAGCTCCAATGTGGTAAATTTTAAAATGTGCTCTGCCATTCATGCCAAAAAACTGATGGAACCAGAATATTGATTGCCGGATTTTTAATTATCAACCTGTATTAAAGTGATGTGGTTTCCTTTCCTTGTAGAAAAAATAATAAATATAACTTGAAAAATTATTCTTAAATGAAAGCACTTATGTCAGACTCAGTGGAACAAGTCTCATTTTATATGTTCAAGAACTAGCATACAAGATATATGGGAATATAATACATTGATTTTAAATCATTTGACTGTATTAAAACAGTCTTGATCTCCAATAAGAAGAAAAAAGAAACATGCCTGTATTAGGCCAGCCACAAACTAGTCGATATTGCAGCAATCCGTAAATTGTCAATACTGCAAAGCCTTTGACGTTGTACCAAAATCGTAGGCACGACTTGTCATTGCATACTCGTTGCAGTGACATCGTCACCTCTGACGAAAAAGAGGCGGAACTAGAAACTTTCCTAATATCAAACATGTTAGATATTTGGTGCGATGGGACATGCGCAGTGTAAACTTTGGAAAGTTGAGCATGTGTATTTGGACATTGTTGTTAGTTTGTCAGATGAACTACATTTATTAAATGCGTATTTGGATATTATTGTTAGTTTGTCAGATGAACTACATTTATTAAATAAATTTGAAATTTTAAACTAAATTTTATTTATTTTTATTATTTAATGATGTAATTTGAATCAAAAATTTAAACAACAACAATAATAAAATTTATATAAGAAGAAAAATTCACATTATCTAAAGGTAAATGGCATTGTTTTAAATGCTAACAAATATTTGGTTGGAGAATAAAACAACTAATCATTCTACTAGAATTGAAATTCAATCATTATTGAGATTGAGAAAAAAAAATAAACTTTTGTTTGTGTCATAATTTTATTATTTTTCGAACAGCTCACTAATAATATATATACAATATATAAAGATAAAATAAATATACAGTACAACGGAAGCCACCAGCATTGGCATGTCTTCTCTGTACATCGGCATTATTCGATAAATAAACAAATAATCGAAAAATGTTAACAGATGTTCGAAAAATGTTGACAGATGTTCGAAAAATGTTGACAGATGTTCGAAAAATGTTAACTGGCTGTGAAAACAACGTCATGAGTGACGTTATTTGACAACCTCTTCGGAGATCGCATCCAGCGACGTCTTATGAAATGGTCACGTGACTAGAGAAATCGCATCTGACGTCAGATCGCAATCGATCGACTGGTTTGCGGCTGGCCTTATGCAGATGTGGTCAATAAGTGTGGTATACATATTTTACAGTTAAATTCCAAAAAAATATTTTCTTTAATTTTATATTAATTCACTCTCATCAATAAAATAAATGATATTTGGTAGGCTTAAAAACCAAATGAGTTTTTTTATAGTCAAAATAAATTACAGTAAAACATGTCTATGCTGGACACTGCACAGCCAGAAACCTGCTCAACATGGAAAATATTTTTATTCCCAAACAACTTCCATAGAAATATCAAAAAAAAAATAAAAATACCTGTATAATGCGGAAACTGTCTAATGTAGAAATGGAAAGCATTTTTAAATTTCACTAAATAAGAAAACACTAAAAAATAAAAATTTTTCCATCTTATAAAGGAAAAAGTAGTTTTGAATTTGTAACCATTGGTCAACCTGAACAAGGAATAGAAGAATTTTCTGAAGTATCGCTCGCATCTTGATGAAATTCAGACATTTATAGGACAGCTTTAAAACATAAATATGCTGGTACATGTTGAAGAATATTTCACTATTGATAAAAGTTTTTAATAGAGGCAGATTTTCAAACTATGAGTGATTTGATCTAGTCAAGAAGAAAATTCTATAAATGAAGAAGACAGCAGTGAAAAAGAATTGGAAAGAGACTTTCCAGAAACAGAAAAAATAAGAAATTTTGCTAATGATACAAATAAATTGGCTGTTATAAAAATTTTTTGAATGTCTCAATTGCATGCAAATTACTGAAAAACTTTTGCAAATACATACAATGATGGAAAGAGAAGCATGTTTAAGTAAACATGATAAACAAAAAACTTTTGACAAAATGTGGAAAAGAAACTTTTGTAATTTTTATACTTAATACGAATACTATATATAAGAACTGAATTATTGAATACAGAAGAACTGAAGAGTGAAATTTTAAAATAAAATTGCAAAGTCGCGAATTAGGACGACTGTTAATACTATTAAATTCTACTAAGCCTAACGGTTCTAGCGACTCTGCAATCCTGAGTTCGGCCTGAGCTCAGATCTTAAGCTAAGTTCTAACTTAAATACTAAATTAGTTTCAAAAACAATCTAACAAGAACATAACATCTAATCAATGAAGCAAAAACAGAAATCGGAACTTATAACTAAAAGTACCAATTAGTGTTAGACTAGACCGAATAAAACGATGTTAGAACTTATGCTAATAATTTGAAGAAAATTTCAAACAAGTTAGATTGTAACCTCTTTCCCTACACGACGCTCTTCCGATCTAAACAAGTTAAATAATAAAATATTTTATTAGACTCAAAAACACTTACAAAAGTGTTAATAAATGCTTTATTAAAACTATAATAAAGCAACAAGTAATTAATCAACAAAACTTGTTTAATTTAATTCAAAATCTCAACAATCAAATTATTCATAAACCTTAATTACTACTTAACTTCTAATACCTCCACCTCCGATACAACCTTCAACCAATAGTCAATTCTTACAAGAACTCAAATGTCACTCGCCAATTTTACGTCTGGAAATTCAGCACCTCAATTGGCTTGTCGACTGCGTTGATCTTTTATACTCGAGTGATGAACACTTCCGCACTCGCTCATTTACATACTTATACATAACAGTTCAAAGTTATTAGTTTACAGAATAATTCATTCATGTCATTATCTTTACAATTAATTTATATATCGAACAAAACACCGATACGGATCATTCTTATTTTCACATATCAGTTTCAGTGGCAAAATTTATGTAGATAAGATGACATCATTAACCGGGATAACTCTTCAGAATACAGGTTCCGACTCCGTATCACATGATTGCCAACTATGACGGAGAAGGTGGAAGTAAGTTAACTTTTAAACTAAAATATAATACGTTAGCATATAAGAAAATAACGATAAATAATAAGAGTGTATAATAAAATAAAAATAGGACAGGTCAAAGTTAACTTCCTCACAAAATTTGTAGTTCATACCTACTTGTTGCATGTTTTCTAATACAGCATTATATATCCAGTTTATTTGCTTTTCAAATATACTATATGTTTTTTATTATATAAGCTAATACAGTAATTTGGTGCTCTATTTTATTTATATTACCAAAATATGTACTATTGCAATAATAATGTATTGTAAATGCAGTGAATGTGGTTTTTTTAATGCCAGAATGAAACCTGTATAAGCTGGAAAACTGTCTAAGGCAGAAAAATTTTCTGATCTCTTGGATTCTAGCTTAGACAGGTTTTACTGTATTTTGAATCAAACTGTTAAGCTGAAAAAATTACAGAACTGAAAACTTTTAAAATATCAAATTGCAAAAATTATATATTAACAAAGAATACAGTCAACTTTAAAAAGAATCAAATTCATGAAAAATAAGAATGTGAATTTGGTTTATTTTAAAACTCTGTTCTGTTATATACAAGAATGAAAAAAATAAGAAAATGCAATATACAATGATACAAAATAAATGGCTTTTTAATGGCATAAATATTAACAGAAAGTTACACAAAAACAAGCACTTTTGATCTCAAATCATAGAGATCATCAGATTGTATGACAAATCGGATTATTATATACTGTATTTTCTCATTTTTATTCAATCATGATGAGTACTGCAAAACCTATATAAGAATGAGTTATATTTTAATAATGATTTTAATATATATACAGGGTGAGTTTTTTATCTTGAGACAAAGAAATATCTTAATTGGATCTCATTATTTCGGAAAAAGTTGTAGACAAAAGTTGTTGGGTTTTGAAGGGGGGCAATCAATTGGTGACCTTAAATCTGACCTTGACCTTCAATGTCATTTGAGGGTCAAGTCAGTTTTTTTAAATGGGAAGACCTACTTTTGATCCCAGCAATGGAAAGAGCGGAAAATTTCACAATCGGATATACCCTTGACCTTAAGGTTTAGGTCAAAGATCAAGATTATTTGCAGGTCAAAAGATTTTTCCAATGGGAAACCATAATTTTTATCACATTTTTTAATGACCTTATTACTTTGACCTTTAAAAGCATTCACTACTTTTAGCACTACCCAGGAGTAATAACATGGATGTAATAGTTTTCTGCTCCCTTTGGG
>AYEL01088869.1:0-18233 GCA_000484575.1 Olivierus martensii | reverse complement strand
CCCCGATTTTGTTTTGGCTCTGGGGGGCAAACGGTGGGGGCTAGAACCGAAATATTAAAAGTGCAAAAGGTGCTAACGATTTGCTAAAGAGTGCAAAAGAAAAAATTCGAAAATTCGAAACTGGGGGGCTGGGCCCCGATTTTGTTTTGGCTCTGGGGGGCAAACGGTGGGGGTGCAAACGAAAATATTAAAAGTGCAAAAGGTGCTAACGAGGTGCAAACGAATGCAAAAGAAAAAATTTAAAAATTCAAAAGTGGGGGACCAACTTCACACAGGTGAACCAATCCCTTTTTTTTCTTTTAATCCTTATCTCATTTTACACGGTTATAAAGAATATATCCACAACTTTTCATTATCTTCTTTAGATCGATTTACACGATTTACACTTTAACTGAACATATCCTTCTATTTTATATGAATTCTGCGTCTCGTTTTACACAGTTTCGGTTTGCACGATTTTTCCAGGAACGTATCTACCGTGTAAATCGAGGGCTGAGTGTACTTTTTTGGTAAAGGGTTTTTTTCTAAGTTCAGAGATTAAAGTATACTTCAGCTTTAAAAATTGATTTTAAGTTTTGTACGTTTCGTATTGATGCTTGTATACTTCTTTTCAACATTTGATACCTCGAGTATATTCACCTTTTTTTCTGCCCCTTCAGGAGCATTTTCCAATAAACTAGTATTATGTATAGTTTGTACACTATTATATGATATTTCGTATTTTTAATTAAAAATTCCTTTATAAATTTTAGATTTATGAAATAATCACATAGAAAATAAGGAACGGCGATAGCCACACATCATTAATTTTTCACGCTACAATTCTCTTTCCGCTATATTCAACTTTCCATCTGATAATATAATAAGTTGACAAGCTTATTCAATAATCTGTCAATTCTTAATAGAAAATAACAAATTTCACATTAAAATTCGAAATCTTTAATATGTGTGATTCGCATCTTTAATCAGGAAACTATCTAACCATAGATTGATGTATGTGAAATTAGCACTTAACACCATCTTGTCTTCGTTTTTAATTATAATTATTTATGACAACTAATCTTTAGTCCACAGAGACAGTCCGAAAACCCTCTGATTCACGTTTTCTCAGTTCATCTAATAAATTTTCTGCTAGATTACTTAAAATCGAAAAAAAATTGCTCTCAGGCGGAATTGAACCGCCTGCCGCCTTACTTCACCAGGTCGTAGAAACCGAGATGTTTCGAAAAATTTCGCCAATTTTTACGTTGAATAAAATCCGTTCTAAGCAAGATTTCAAATTGATATTCATCAACTTCTCGACCATTAGTCGAAAGCTAACTTCGACCAGCGATCTCGTCCCAAGTATTTCTACGGTTAGAAGTTATTAATGTAAGCCCATGCACTTACATTAAGATTTTCTATTCTTTACTGAATTTTTGTATTTTCCGAATGTAAGCGCAGTGCTTACCTTCGAGAAACTCCAGTAATATTAAAGAGAAAAAATAACTCAAAAAAAATAAGAAAACAAACCAAAAAATTTTTTCAAATAATTTTTTATTCCTACTTTAGAATAATTATTTTGTTAATAAGTTTACATGAAAAACTAATAATTTTCTTCTATAAATCTTTTAAATAATTCACAAAACTGGTTTCTAATTACATAATTGTAAACGCACTGAAAGATATAAGTCTATACAGAATGCTACGCTTACGAAATCCAAAAGGAATTCGTTTACCTTCTACGTTCTGTTGTCCTACACATGCAATAACCTAAAAATAGTTTTTAAATTTCTTAAAAATGCAAGTTTGAATATACAGTGATACCTCGGATCACGAACACCATTTGCAAACAAATTTTGCTTCGCTTTACGAACGACGCTTCGGTTCACGAACACACATGCACGGAGTGCATGGAGCGCACGTGACTCGCGGCGCACAAAACCCTGCGCACAGCCTCGCCCCCAGCAGCAATCCAGTTCGCCCAACTCATATGGGTACAATAAAGTTCCAACAAGTGTGGATATTTTAGTTTTTTCTTTATTTAATTAAATTTATCCTTTATTATGGCTCCCAAAAAAGTTAAAAGTGTTAGTGAAGGTGGTGTTAAACACGCTTTCTTCTAATATTACTGTTATATTTATTTCCTTTCTGTATTATTTCCACACAAAGCCATAACATGTTAAAACATTTTTCTAGGACAAAAACGTATTATTTGGATTTACATTAATTGCAATGGGAAAAATTGATTCGGATTACGAACAGGGTCAAGGAACGGATTTTGTTTGTGAACCAAGGTATCACTGTATTTGCTAAACATATTACCAATAAGTTTTGTTTATTGGTATTTATTTATTTATTTATTTTATACCAATATTTAGTTTGTTAAACATATTTTATATTTAATCAAATTATTTACGAAAACATACTTTACATTTAAAGAAACAAAAATTTTTAAAAACTTCTTAAATTATGTAAATATGTAGTAATTTATCCATTGCATTTAATAAAATTAAATTAATACAAGAGTTATAACTTCATTTACTAATCTTCCATAAACACAAAAAAAATAGTTCTTCAAAGTAGGAAAATTAAAGTTCATTATATGCTAGATGAAGTTAGCATCTAATAAACTTATTTTGAAATGCTTTTGTTTTTGTATTTACAGAAAAAAATTAAAATACATAAAATAAATATTATATTTTAATAAATCCTATATTTCTTCATGAATAAATAATTAACAAATAAAATTTTAAATAAAGATATCAAAAATTGTCTATTAAAATGATATCCTATATTATATGATATATAAATTCATATAGGTAAACAAAAATTATATTTAAACAAAAATAAAATTTTACGTGACTGGCCTAGTTGGCAAGGGCACTAGAACACTGCCATTGACATAGAGATCTAAACTGTCAAATTTGAAAAACATTTATTTTAGATTTTAACTAAAAATATAACTTATGAAGACAAAATTTGAATATTTTCAAAACACTACATAAAGTAAATAGGCAGCAATAGATATTCTTATTCAAAAATAAAATGATTACTTCATTTAAAAATATTAATAAAGGTTAAATCTATTATAGTCCTATTGTTATTTTCTAAAGAAATAATGGAATTCAATAATAATTCAAAAAAATAAATGCATCAATACATTAACACAAATTATCTAAAATTTAACCTACTTTAATTCATAAATTTTAAGCTTATAATTATAGTTAGGTCAAGGTAAATTAAAAACTTTTAATATTCTATAATTAAAAACAATTTTTTAATAGATCAAATAATTTTAGCTTTTTTCACTAATGATTTCATTATGAAAAAAGCTAAAATTATTAAGCCATATGTTTAATTTAAAAATAAATAAAGTACTGTATATAGAAAAGAGTTATCAACTTACAGTTTAAAACAGATTTAAAATTAAATGTATTCTTTAATTTAAACAAATTTAAATAATTTTTTTTTTTTTAATGATACGGCGACCACCGAGATCTACACTCTTTCCCTACACGACGCTCTTCCGATCTACTTAATAAATATATATATGTGATATGATATAAAATAAAAAATCACTAATATTTAAAAATAATTAATGACATTAATAGCAATAAATTTTTAATTTAGAGTATTTTTAAATTTTAATGGATTCTATAATGAAGGTCAAATTCAACTTTATACCAATGCCATCACATAAACAATGATGATAACAGGAATGAAAAGGTTATGTTTTTGACAGTAATTTATTCATTTATTTAATTACCCTAATTTTAGGATATAAATTTTCAACTTAATTATTAAAGTTTACATTAGTTCATTAACTAAAAACTCTGAGTTGACGCAAATGAAGTTTATGACAACAAGGAATGGGGAAATAATTTTAATAAAATAGTATTAAACTAACAAAAACTGTTTATTGTATAAAAATAACAAAATTAAATGCACAAACTGCAAATTTTAGTTTTAAAATACTTTATCATTATCACAGAATACAGCTGAGCTAACAAACTTTTTAACAATGTGTATTTTGTTCTGTCGAATTAAAGTTGTGTATGTAATATGTTTCGAATATCATATTACACTAAAGAATTTCGTATTAAACAAAAATATATTTCTGTAGCTAATAATTTGAATTAATGCAATATATATGCCAAAAAACATACATCAGTAACGTTAGGCTTAATTTTAATATTGGAATTCAAATGCTGTATTAAAAAAAAAACATAAAATATACGCATTGCATCAAATTTTATATAACAAAACTTGTAGTAAGGTAAAAAAAATTTAACGGACACCTGATGAATTTCACGTAAAGAAAAAAAATATTCAGGTGCATGGATTTTTTTAAATGGACAAAACTTGAGATTTGACGATAGGCTTAACAATATAGCAGAACCAGAACGGAACTGCTAAGCCTAAAAGTAACGACGAATGTAAAACGTTTTAAATAGTTAACAAGACAGACCATCGGACGCATAGTAGAGAACGACACTCACGTTCCTCTTTCGCAATCGTAGATGACGATCGAGTCGTCGTCGCTGCTCGATATTAAAGTCTCTCCATTCGACGAAAAGTCTATGCTGTTTATGCGATCCGCATTCTCGTTGAAAACTTTAGCAATTCGAAAACTTTTCACAACGTGATCGACCAACTTCATGTTCTTATTATATATACAAAAACTTCTTCACACAATTCACATCTTTTTTTCCTCTTCCCTACTGTGTTTATCTATCGTCGATCAGAATATACGCGGAAATGACACCCACCAGGGGTACACTTTGAGAGAGGAAGAGGAAGGCCGGAAATAAAAACAAACATGCGTAGACGTAGCCAAAAGAAAACGTGCTGTTCTCTCATTGGTTTATTCCGGTCGATCGCTTAAAAATTACACCAATAACCGTGCCTATTGTAAAGCTGTTTTTAAAAAATTGGAGTGTCCAACGCGAAAGAAGTGAGTCATAATCGTGTTGACAATAAACTGTTTGCGTGTTTATTTTTTCTTTTTCTTCTTAGTTCTTTCACATTGAATTTTCTTAATTAAACAAAAATTGTTCTTCTTTATGGATTGGTAATAGAAAACTGTTTATGATTATCATTATTACTCTTTATTTTTTCTTTTCTGTCACAATGAAACTGCAGAATTGAATTGATAAAAAAAAAATATATAGAATTCTATTTGTCCAACCAGTTTTACTGCTTTTCGATTAAAGTCAATAATTGTTGGAAATTCTGTGTACAGATTTATATCTAGTAGAATGTGTTTTGAGTTTATAAAACAAAAATTCTGCAAAACCTATTTAAAACAAGCATTAGCGAATGTTTACATAAATATATAAACACTAAGTCAATTTTTTACATAATATAGCCTAAGTTTTATATTTTCTGTAGTTACATTTGCACTTTTTTTAATATTTAAAAACGATCTTGGTATCGATTTACATGCATTCATATCTTTAAAAAATTATTTTTTATTCTATATATAACAAGTTATTTTAAATTCTTTCATTCAGTTTCGGTTAGTTTATAGGTTAATCTAATTGTCTTAATTAATAGAAAATTTAAATATTTTATTATGATAATATTCGTAAAGTTTATAATATAATAATTTTATTGTTTTATGTATATCAATAATAGAAAAGAAACCTTAAATTTATCTTTGTCCTTTGTTAACTGCAATCTATTAAGTTAAAAGTATATAATCCTGCAAGTAAAGTTCATCAATATTCCTTCCTTGTTGAAAATTGCTCAGTGATACAGACCTGTACAACAAGTTTTATATGTAAACCCTATTAAAAAACGAACAAAGCAGCATTGTATTGTGCTTAATTATAAAAATATGAAGGAATAGCGAAAAATTGTCGATTTATCGAGATAAGACCTATAAAAATAAGACTGAATTTTATAAGTAAACACAGAAATATTTTCTGTAGCCAATAAGAACAAAAAGATTATTTTAATATTTATTTTATAAGTTTTATAATGGGAAAGGAATTTATTACTAATCCACTTTTTTCATTTAAAGCATTCAATCCTATCTTATATATATTTTTGCTCTGTTTCAGAAATTTTTTCAGTTAATTTACTCATTTTAGTTAAAAATTATCATTACTTTTATCTAATTACGTGGATATTTCTAAGTATACGCAGTATTTTAATGCGCGAAATTTTTATTATTCTGTTATTGAACCATAAAAAATAAAAATACAATAAAAGTTGCGTATTTTATAATAAAATTAAGTTTTTTATTCCGATGCAATTGATACAACTGTATCTAATATTTTACTATATCATTTACAATTTTTTCCATGAAACGAAGCAAAAATTTAATCAAGTGTATGATATAGATATACAGCGCTTATATTGAATATAATATTTAAATATACTGTATATCTATAAATCAATTTTTAACTAATTGAAACTTTTAAGTTTTTAATTTTCTACTTGTTATATATAGATAGAAATTGCAAAAGGAGATTTTTCTCATTGCATAAATCAAAACAAATAGATATTATTTTCATTTGTTTATATACATTAGTCTAATTTTTATAAATAAATTTTATAAAAATTGGATTAATGTATATAAACATGTTCATCTTACTATTATTACTATCTTAATGTAGAATTTATTAATCAAATCATTTTACATACGTTATGCAATATATTATTTAAGTGAATTTATTTTTCAATATGAAGTTTTTAGACAAATTTTTAATATGCCCACATTTTCAAAGCGATTCAATAAAAGCTTAGTCAATCTATTCCTCTACGATTCAGTAATAAAATTTAATTCTGAAGATCCAGTCCAAATTTTTGGTAAGAATAATCGTCCTCAAATTTAACTATTAAAAATAATTTAAATTAATATCTGAATTATGTTCATTTTTTCTGCTTCTTTACTATAAGCTTAAATTAAAAAAACAAAACCAAAAAAAAAAGTTAATTCCTTTTTCTAATCGCAATTTTCGCTATGTGAGCAAAAAATGTCCCACTTTTAATTCAAGTACAATGAGCTATAGTAATGCGTAATATTTATTACGATGGCCTTCAAAGAATCAATTAATTTTAAGAAAACCCGATACTTTAAGTATTTATATTCAAATGCATGTTATAATTTTTCATTTTTTTAATTTTAGATTTATTTTAAATGTTTTTTTTTTTTCACTAAAAACATCTTTCTAATCTATATTTATGAAGTGGACTACTGTTTTTTTTTTTCAGAAAATAGATTTATGTGCATGTAAAGAATATTCTTATTTTGAAAAGTTCCTCGTTGTTTTCTGTCTCTGAGTATTGATCAAAATAATAATAAAATATCGTTCAACAAAAATAAGAAAAACACGAATTCTTTTCACTCTGCTATCGAATATATGGACTTGCTCGATATAAGACGAACGAAAATTATTTTCCGTATGTTGAACTTTTACAATCATTTTATTTAAATATATTTTACATTTCTTATGAAATAAGTTGATTATTCAGTATTATTCATGAAAGTACAGTACATAGATATCCAATTACAATTATCTAGTGCACATGTTTTTACTGGTGTCGTTTTTCGCCGAAGAATTTATTACATTTATCGAATGACTTGCGCTTTAATTTTCTATATGTTTAATTGTTGAAAATGTTGTTTAATTACGCTATGTCTAAAGTTTATTCCAATCGATTGATGATAATATAGTATCGGATAGAAAATTCATTATATTGTTGTCAAAAATGTATAAAATAAGATATAAAAAAATCATATCATAAAAATAAATAATTTATCATCAACTGTAATTCAAAACTGAAATGAATAATGAATTGTTTCAAAAAGTTATAAAGAAAATTAATTTTTAATTAATTAATGGCTTATTTTTATTTGCACATCTTATAAAAATTTATTCTATTGTGGAATTGTTTGAACTGAGATCTGCTGATATTGTTTATATATATATATATATACATTTTTTTTCTGGACATAAAAATCAATAATTTATTTATACCTTTGGAAAAAAGCCAAATTAAAAATAATGTAAAGCTGTTTTCCTTTAAGTTGTATAATCATAAGAACAGTCGAAACGAAGAAAAGAGCAAAATAAAAATTCTAATGTTCTTATCTTTGATAGTTTTTTATTAAAACAAATTTCAATGACATTCGTGTATGCTTATAACTGCTATCTAATCTAATTATCTAAAAATGAAATCCTTTATTTTTTTCATCCTATTTTCTTAAAATTACAATTAATCTCCTTGCTACAATTGAAAACGTTTTTTTTTTTATACAGACTGTTTTGCGATTATTTTTGGTAACACACCTCTGAGTGTATTCTTGATGTAGACTAAACATTGCTTGAAAGCTAATTTTTGAAATTTTACTATATCCAGAATCATGATATAATATTTTAAATCGTCATGCAGAGTTTAATAATTTTTAATAATCTCTTTATGAGACAACTAAGAACAATTTTCTGAAAAATCTTTGATTTCTTTTAAAACAATATTTTTCCTGTTTACGGATTGATTATTTTACGTATTTGTTCTAAATATATAATACTTTTATCCTGCTATGTGTAGATTTTAAATCAATAATGTTTCATCATGCCTTAGGACTATTTATCTCTATCATTGGGATTAATTGATGATGAATGAAAATAAAACAGAATTTCTTAATTAAGAGAGTTAAATCCAAAACATGACGGACTGGTTATGTGGAGAATGCAGAAAATTCATACACTGAATTGTTTGCAGCTGCTATATTAAGTACTGATATCAAAGTGCTGTTTTTATTTGGCGGTTTTAATTTCTTCATACTCAAATTTCGATCCCATCCGTTTTTGATCCAAAGCGAAAGAGAAAAAGAAAAATCAAATTATTTTCAGTTAAATCATGAATCTGGCTTTTCCATTTCGAATCTGTATCGAAATTATATGCTGGAAAATAACAGTAACAATTATTAATATTTTTTTCTTTTGTTAACGCATAGCATAGGTCTCATTTTTCAAATACTAGAATCTAAGATTACTATTCTTTCTTTAAAATTTATTTAAATAATTTTATCTATTATAACGAAAAATTAATATCTCTTAGAGTTTGTGACTGAATATGAAAACTAATGTGATTTTGTCCTTAATATTTTAATTTTAATTAAGATTATTTAAATATTTCATTATGTCAGTCAAATTTATACTTCAGTTTCTTAGTTGTTTAATTAACGATTTAATAAACGTTTATTACAGTAATTATAAATGCAATTATTGGACTTCTTCATTCCACATTATTCAAATTTCTCGAATGTGGTTTTAATTTATTATCAAATTACTGATTGTAAATTCTCGAAATTTAATTGATTTTAATCGAAATTAACGAACATCATTTTTGGAATATCTGATAACTTTCCACTTGTAAGATGTTCCAGAAACAGTCTTTTTGTTAACAGATGACGCCACTTTCCAATTAATCTACTACTGATTATTAAGTGATGGTCTGTAATAGTCCTACCACAGATTGATCACACCTAGTCAGCCGAAGTATAGAGGTCGAAGTTGTCGGATCAGGCCCGGACCCCGTAAAAGTTGTCCAAGAATAGAACCTGGATTCAAACCCGAGTCACCTGAATGAAAAACTGAATCATTTCCACGCGGCCAATCCGGCAATGTGCCATTAAAGTTGCATAATATGCACCATTCAGCTGGTAGCAATGCTTCAGTCGGTTGAAGGTTAGCAGTTTACTAGAGTTCTATCGCCAATCCGTCAATGTGCCATTAAAGTTGCATAATATGCACCATTCAGCTGGTAGCAATTCTTCAGTCGGTTGAAGGTTAGCAGTTTACTAGAGTTCTAACTGAAGAGAAAATCAGGCACTATTGCAGTCCTTTTTTTAATTTTTTAACAGAGTTCTCTGTTAAAAAATCCGGGTTCGGCCTGACAATAACATGAATATAGACCTCAAATAGTGGGCTCTATAAGTTCTGCTTCTACTTTTATCGGGAACTAACGCTCAGTTAGTTCCTGATAAAAGTGCAAAACGAAGTAAAACTTAGAAAGAAACCAAATGCGTTGATTCATCTCTCCATAATCTAGCTCATTATATTTTCATTTATTTATTAATTTCGTTTCTTACAAAAAGTGTGCTTATGATTAAATCAAAGCATTTGGAAGATTTGAATTATTTACCTATTGATTTCCATTTCATTTTATTTTTCCTACAAATACCAAAAGCAAAGCAATCACATTTTAACGCGTATATTCAATTGCCACTGAAATCCAGGAAGGACAAACATGGCGGCGAGTAAGCAGACGACGCTAGTTGTCGGTACTTTCTATATACAGAGCTTTAGGTGGAAATATACAAGGTGTGCTATTGCGCATTCTGTGACGTGTCAGTGACGTCAGATTCGGAGCAGAGAATAATATAGCTACATTACAAATAGGCATATGAGTTGTAGCAGGTCTTCGGCCTGTCAAGTACGTTATTGACACCGGAGTGCAAAGGGTTAAGGGGTATACCTTAGACAATGAAGCACACATTTATACAAGTATAAATGAGTTCACCTGTCACTGGCTTACTCGGCTCTTGGATGGGTGTATTCTTGGACAGGGGATTCGTTTATGGGTTATTCTTGCGATGAACTTGCCCAAGCCTGTGAAGATGACCTATCGCACTGCTGACACACGTACGCAGGATGTGCGCCAACTTTTTGCTCGACTCCAAGTATTCAACCCGGGGTTCAAGAATGAGCACTGGAGGGTCTTGGGTTGTTGTAAGGATGCTAAGGGACAGCGTCTTATTCTGATGGTCGATCTTGCTTCGGCAAAAGCCATCAAGGCAGCCAACTATAAGTGCTTTTTCGGGGCTCGACCAAGGTACCTTTAAGGTACTTTTGGATCCTAATTCCAAATCTGGGAGACCGATAGCTTCGGTGATTGCTCCTGAAAAAGGACATGAACTGGTCGGGCTCAATAAATATCGGGGTTCAAGACTGAGCACTGGAGGGTCTTGGGTCGCAGTCGGGACGCTAAGGGACAGTGTTTTATCCTGATGGTTGATCTTCCTTCGGCAAAGGCCATCAAGGCAGCCAACTTTAAGGCTTTCTCTGGGGTCGATAAAGATACCTTTAAAGTACTTTCAGATCCTAATTCCAAGTCTGGAAGACCGATAGCTTCGGTGATTGCTCCTGAAAAAGGACATGAACTGGTCGGGCTCTCTGATAGGGATCGGATTTTATGCGAGTACCACTGGTCCTTCCGACGCCCAGTCAACGGGGGAGGGCATGGAACTTTGCCCACCTTAGGCACCTGTACACTCATGGGCCTGAGGTTGGTTCAGATCAACCTCCAGCACTCTCGAGCCGCTTCTGCCCTTTTGGGTCGGCTGCTCGTGGGGAGCTGCTATGACCTTGCTTTTATTCAAGAGCCATGAAGCTTCGGTGATTGCTCCTGAAAAAGGACATGAACTGGTCGGGCTCTCTGATAGGGATCGGATTTTATGCGAGTACCACTGGTCCTTCCGACGCCCAGTCAACGGGGGAGGGCAAGGAACTTTGCCGCCTCACGGGAGGATTGGGATCTTGTGAAGGGGATGATTAATCAATCTAATATTAAATGGGCTATAAGCGTTTTTAAGCCTTTTAAGTCGGAGGGATCAGACAACATTTTGCCAGTGTTCTTGCAACGGCAATTTGATGTCCTGGCTTCCCCTCTTTGTTATGTCTTTCGGGCTTGTGTGGCCTTTGGCTACGTTACATGGTCCTGGAGACAGGTGAGGGTTTCCTTTATTCCTAAACCTGGGCGCAATTCTTATACCGAGGCTAAATCCTATCGTCCGATCAGCCTGATGTCCTTTTTGTTGAAGACATAAGAGAGGTTGGTTGAGAGGTTTATTAGGGATGGGGCCCTGGTTAGGATCCCCTATGTCGCAGCCAATTTGCCTATCAGTCTGGCAAATCGACTGAGCATGCTCTTCATGAGGTTGTTTCGCTCATTGATAGGGCTATTGGTACAAGGAGATTGCCTTGGCGCTTTCCTTGATATTCAAGGGGCTTTTGACTGTACTTCCTTTGAACAAATTAGCCTTGTTGTTACAAGACATGGAGTCAGTCCAACGATTGTTCGTTGGATTGGCCCCATGCTGAGGCATAGAGGTGTTTTTAGTACACTCTATGAGGAGGAAGTTATGATTCTCACCGACAGGGGTTGCCCTTAGTACACTCTATGAGGAGGAAGTTATGATTCTCACTGACAGGGGATGCCCATAGGGGAGGTATTGCCTCCCCTTCTTTAGAGCCTTGTGGTGAATGATCTTTTAGCTCTACTTAATGGGAAGGGTTTCTTCACTGTTGGGTATGCTGATGATATAGCCATTATTGTAGTGGGGAAATTGCACTGTTGAGTATGCTGATATATAGCCATCATTGTAGTGGGGAAATTTCCTAGGACTGTTTCTGAAGTTCTTCAGAATACAGTTACTAACTGGTGTGATAGGGTTGGACTGTCTGTTATTCCTGAAAAGACTGTTGTTGTGCCTTTTACTCGGAGAAGACAGTTGGTAGGGTTATCTGAGCCGGTCTTCTTCGGTAAAAAGCTGCAGTTTTTTACCCAGGTCAAATACCTTGGCGTTTTGATTGACAAGGGTTTGACTTGGAAGCCACACGTTGAGTTTGTTGTGGGGAAAGCCTGTAGGGCTCTTTGGGCTGGCAGGGGTATTTTGGGTAAGACTCGGGGACTTAGGCCGCGGTTGTTGTGGATTTATACCATGGTTGTGAGACCTATTTTTACTTATGCTGCCATTGTTTGGTGGCGAGGGTCTTACTTAAGACTTGTCAGGCCGAACTTGGAAAGATTCAAAGGTTAAAACTTGTCAGGCTGAACTTGGGAAGATTCAAAGGCTGGCCTGTTTAGACATTACTGGGGGCTATGAAGACTGCTCTTACTGCCACTCTCGAGGTTCTCCTGTGCATTCCTCCTCTGCATTTATTTGTTGAGGCGAGTGTCCGGGAGGGCTATTATCAGATAGGATAAAAATATGCTGGTAAGGATATTTTTATCCTATCTGATAGTCAGGCTGCCCTTAAAGCGCTTGATAGTTCCGATTTGTTTCAAAACTAGTTTGGGAATGCCATCTTCTCATTGAGGAACTGGCCACCAAGAACAGGGTGCAACTGGTTTGGGTGCCTGGGCACAGAGGGATTGCAGGCAATGAGATTGCTGATAGGCTTGCCAGGGAGGGGGCTTTTCGTCCCTTCCTTGGACCTGAGCCTGTTATGGGCATTGGTTTGGGTGTTTTCGGGCGGATTGTCAGGGACTGGCTGGCGGCCCAGCATCTTGCTTTCTGGAAGACTACCTCTGGTCTTAGGCAGGCAAAGCTCTCATTTTAGGATGCTCTGCTCAGCGAACTAAAAAGATACTTTTCCTGAACAAAAATGAAGTTAGAATTGTTACAGGGCTTCTTACAGGGCACTGTCATCTTAGACGACATCTTCATTTAATTGGGCTTGCCGATAGCCCTCTGTGTAGAAGATGTCATTACGAGGAGAAAACTCTTTTTCACATTTTGTGCGAATGTGTGGCTCTTTCGTGGCTTAGGCGTGATCTTTTGGGGGTGTATTTTCCTGTTCCTGAGGATCTTGCTACTCGTGGCTTAGGCGTGATCTCTTGGGGGTGTATTTTCCTGTTCCTGAGGATCTTGCTACTGTCCCATTGAGGAGAATACTGTCTTTTGTTTTAAGGACAGGTCTTCTCCTGGGATGATCCGATTGGGGGATGCACAATAGACCATTGTTGGTCGCAGTGCATGGGCTGGGTAGGCTCCTCCCTGTTCTACTACTACTACTACTAGAATCGATGAAAAATATTTTTGTCTCGATTTCTTCAAAAGTTCTTTATATGATAAATTATGTATTTAAAACGAAAGCTTTTCAGTTATAACTTAGTAGAACCCGTGGCAGAAATCATTTGGGAAGAAATTTAAACATGGGATGGAATGATTGGTCGAGTCGTAAGAAAGGTATTTTAGTAAATTTACCTGAAAAAATTGAACAATATTACAATTATTTTACTCGATTTATTTTGATTAGATTTCATTTTAATTAATTTACTAATCTGCCGATGTAATATTTAAAATTTAGAAGCCGAGAATTGAACATAATAAATATGCTATGAACTCATTCATAATTTTCTTAATTTTTGTTACCATTTTTTCGTATCTTCATACTGAACAAACTTCACGAAAAAGTTCTGAGCATCACGAAAAAATCATTTCTCGAATTTTTCATAATGCTGCTGTCAAAATTTGTTCAGCTAACAAGAAGCAGTAATTTACTAGACCGAACTGGAATATTAATATTCCAGCCTCAGATTCTTGTTTGATAGTAGATAGAAGTGTGGGATGGTTGGACGTATTGGTAGATGATTTTGGACTACTCGCGCTATTTGATGCCGAATGGATAAGGATTGATAATGAGACACGGTGACATCAGCGACATAGAGATAAACAGTTCAATAACTAATAACTTGTTTTAATCGAGGGAGATTTCTTTACGAAAATATAATGAGCCCTGCAATAGTCTTTTGGGAGGGCAAATGCTGTCATGATTATTTATTTGCCGAAAGGGCAAAACGATGATAAAATGTTTCTGTACTTCTGAAATGGCAACGCCACTAACATATCCAATGTGTATAAAAGTGATGTGGTGAGTGGTGGCACTACTTCTTGTCTTGGAATCTTGTCGTTCGATATACGACTCTACCACGATCTGTGCTTCCTGAAAATATGTAGATATTAAACTTCTGAATACAATCCGATCGCATCTTGTGCTAATATCCCAGATAAAGAGCGTAACATGACGCAGTCGACAGGATTGTGCAGTCGTAAGTAATTTATAATATTTTTGTTATCCACATTATTATTAAGTTAAAATAATGGATTCATTGAAACCATCTCCACCACTACAACTAAATGGTAATATAAGATATAACTTTGAACTATGGGAGGAAGAGTACAACATTTATATGACAGCATCTAGTGCCGATCATAAAGATAAGATAGTAATTGGAAATTTAACTTTACATATTCTGGGAAGAGATGCGAGAACTATATTAAAATCACTAAATTTAAGTACTGTTGACAAAAAAGATGCTAACAATATTATACAAAAAATAAAAGAATATTGTTTGCCAAAATCTAATGAAACTGTAAAAAGGCATAAATTTAATCAAAGGAACCAAAAACAAGGTGAAAAATTTCTTGATTTTTTTAACTGACTTAAAAAACATCGCAAAAAATTGCAACTATGGAACTGCTAAAGAGGACTAATCAGAGAGAGAATCGTAGCATGAATTAAAGATGAACCTATAAGCCCAGCCCTGTTCAGCGAGAAAGACTTGAAATTGGTTAGAGCAATTGAATTAGCAACAATTTATGAAGAAAGAAATAAGCACCTGAAAATTATACAAAAACAAACAAAGGAAGAACCGGAAGTTATTGGTCAAGTTTACAGCTCTATCAAGAAACCTTGGAAGAAGAAAACAAGTAATAATTATAAACAAAATAAGGTAGCCCAAAATAATAACTTTAAAGATTAAGTTAAAGATATATCAAAAATGTAATACTGCTCATGCCTATCAACAATATCCGGCATATCGTCGTAATGCCGATATTGTAATAAATGAGAATGTAATAAATGTAATAGGCATGGACATTTTACTCATTGTTGTAAATCTAAAAGTAATAATAATAATGCTCATATGAATATGATACTTAGAATAGCGAAAATAACGAAAACAAGCAAGAGAACTTATTGTTAGGCATGATAGTTAATACAAATTATGTAAATAATGTTACAAATAACACTTCATTTAATTTTAAAACAAATGAAGGTCAAATGAACATTGTGAATTAATAGTTAATGGAGAATAATTAGTCTTTCGTATAGAGCAAATATTGTATTATTATTATTTATTTTATTTTTTGGGATGGTGTCTGTAAAATCGAGGCTTTACGAGGTTATTCTATATTCTTTTGCTTATTATTTATATTCTCTCATAAGCTGAAGATGGTTGAAAATGTCAACCAAAAATGTTTCTTGATTAAAACATTAGAATTGAATTGTTATATAATGTTTTTGTTCATTTTACATTGTAAAATAAGCAGTTAGTTTGTGTTATATAGTAATTATTTTTCAACAGCTAAGTAATAAATTTTGAAGATAACATTTATATAAAAATATACGTTTATTTGGATTCTTTCATCTCCCAAATCATTATGAAATATTTTGTGTGTGCTAAGCTAGTGCTAGTGTTAATTTATTTCTAATTAGAGAAAGTAAGCAGTAATCATTAATTGCCTTTCATCTTTTAATCTTTTTGCTGCTGTCTTTCATATACTGCCTGCAGCATCAGGCTGTAGTTAAGCCTGATTGATATTTACAAATTTAATAAAACTTTGTCTCTCTCATTTTACATTGAAATACCTGAAATTTTTATTCTTTATAATTTTTATATTCCTCTTTACCTATACAATTATTTTATTTAAAGACATATTCATTACATATATAATACCAAAGTTTATACTATTGTTTTTGTGATTTGTTAGGCATCTAGTAAAATTATTACTACTATCTGTTAGCTGTGTCCTTTCTGAATAAAATAGGTTATGTATAATGTATTTCTCTCCATATTTTGATGTAATTTGTTTATTTAGTAATTTAGTAAAGTTATGCAAATTTTCTTTGCAAAATTATTAATGTATATTTTCAAAAAGGCTTAAATTTATGTTAGGTATCATTTTTAACCAATATTTTACATTGTTATGTTTACTTGACATTTTAATAGTTTTTTTTTTATTTTTCAATAATAATTGACGTTTTCTCAAGAAATAACTTCTTAAGTATAAGACACTCTCCTCCCATAATATAATCATAGTTGTTTTTATCCTTATTGGTTCAGAATATATTTTTCTGCCAATAAGAGACAATATTGAGCTTAGTAGGTGGAACAGATTTCCCAGGAAGGAATTGGTGGGAGTTCTTAGCTAGCCTGCCACGCCATTTAAAAATAAATAAAAATTAAAATGGGAAAAATTTTATGAATTGATATTCGATGATGATAAATATAATCTAAAATATGCAGTAATTACATTTCAAAAAGGTTTTTTTAGGTTAGCGCAAAATAATTTTTAAAAATCGTGACAGACTGTTCCAACTGATACAGTGTATTCAGGTCAACCATCTGATGCCATCATTAGTGCGTTATAAAGATGTAACATTAAAAAAAAAATACTTTTTTTTTAATATAACTAAAGTCATGTATTAAAGCAGTTGCTTACTAAATTGGAGGATCCAGAAACAATGCTGTCTTAAAATTTTGTTTTTCAAGAGGGGTCTGGGTTTGGCTCATTAACTAAAACTAACTAAACACATACATATGATAGCAAAATTAGTAAAAAAAAATGCTCATATTTCTGTATTACACTTTATTCCTTTTGATCAGTATATTTTTCTTGTAAATAAGTATAAATTACATAAATTGGGGATAGTCTATTATTATTACAGCCTCAGTATTCATTTGAAATTTCAGTGTATTACATTGTTTAATCTAATATTTTAATTATAATTTTATTATACACTATTAAAAATATTATAAATAAGTAGAAATTAAACATTTATACATTTTTATTCACATTACATAATCATGAATGAAATATTTTTTAATTTACAACTATTAAAATTGATTAATTTAGAAAATTTTTCAATACATGAAAAATATTGATAATTTTTATAATTGAAAGATTAGTATTACTTAATATAAATAGCAAATAAAATATATTAAAATCAAATTGAATAAAATAATTGCATCTTTGAACTGATGATAAAATTTTGATACTGATAGAAATGGAGAAAAATAGTTTGACAATATTTAGAATTTGCTCTCAATATACTATTAATGATAGTGTGTTTGATAGTCCAACAATTAGTTTATAATACTTTTAAGAAGTATTTAAAAACCTAAAAACAAGAAACATTTAAAAATAAAAATTATTTTAATTATAGATTACTTACAATAAAGAACAATTTTGTATAAAATAAGAAAAACTGATAAATTTTTATTGAATATATGCTCAAAGATTATATACAATTATACTTCCACTTATTATCATAAAAAGTATAAGTCCTTTATAGCACAAGTTTACAGTGGAAAAAGTTTAAAAAACCAAGAAAGTTTTAAAAAACCAGAGAAGCGCTTTCAGCTTTATTAAGCTATCTTCAACTCAT
>AYEL01088868.1:0-12375 GCA_000484575.1 Olivierus martensii | reverse complement strand
GTATCAAAATAATAGCCTCACTATAATTTAGTTTATAAATTTAAATTTATTAAATTCAATCTTATTGGACAGATATTTTTTGCATTTATACATTAGAAGACATTGAAGAAAACCATCAAAAGAAAGAAATGTGAAGAAAACAAACTTTAATGAGTAATTGTTAGTTTTTAAGTGTTTCAAAAAAATAGCCTCACTTTTAAAACTTTCTAACTGATGAGGCTTTAGTAATCTGATTTTCCTCCTTTGTTCTTAATAGCCTCAATGCAGTGAATTAACAAGATTTATTCGAATATTTGGAGTAATTTTATTCCATGAAGCCAAAATTGCTTCATAAAGTTCATCAAGTGTCTCATACTGCTTGTTAGACTTGTAAACCTCTCTAGTCATAATATCCCAAAGGTTTTCAATAGGGTTCAAGTCTGGACTTTAACCCTTTGCGCTCCTGAAAAATATTTTTTTTTATTGGTCTACCGCTATAGCACGGGCATTTAAAGTGCTTACGTGTCGAAAATTGTTGTCAGAAACGGACAGAACTTTCCAGTAGACCTGATATATTGAGTTATTTTTACAGTGCATCACAGAAAATTTGAATTTGTATTTTTAGTTTTTCATTAATTTTGAGTATATAGAAATTATGTAAAAAAAAATAAGTTGCCTAAAATGTTTAAATTATTAATTCAGTTCTTAAAATTTAAAAGTTAAAATTAACATCATTTAATATCTCATTAAGTTCTTTTGTACAGCATCTAGCAAGCATTGCTTTCATTGAAAATGACATCAAATTGACATTGTAACTATAAAAATATAAAGAATAAGAAAAGCCATGGGGTATATTGGTATATATAAAACAAACAAATATTCAATGCAGTCAGAAATGATGAAAATAGAATTGAACCTGCTAAGAAATTAGCAATATGTATAATGCCTTGATGAAATAACGATTTGGACAAAGAGGATGAATATGTGGGATATCTTGTTAGAAATTTAGAGACCAAGATTAAAAAACATAAGGATGACATAACTGAAGGAAAGAATTTTGCAGCCGTAGTCCAAAAAGTAGGTTGTTATGCACGGGATATTGAACAAGGAAAATATAAGTTATTACATATGTGAATTACAGGGATAAAGGAAAACCAGTTGAAATGGTAGTTACATATAAGGAGAAATTGAAAGCAAGGAATGTAGTTATATTCATTGAACAAACTGTTTAAAAAAAATGTCAAATAGTATAGTACTGCTTTTTGTACATTGCTTGCAATATATCATAAACTATCAACCCTGTTATGTCCAAAACCAACATATTAAGTGAAAAATAAACTTACAAAGCTTATTAGTAAATATCCTTGTGAGCTCAACTTGTTCTATAGGTGGTGCATTTCATGGCACTTATTAAATGTAAAGTCAATTTAATGTATAACATAGATTTCTTTTTTTACAGTGTTTTTATTGATGAAACTGCAGTATTTTATTATTTTTAACATAAGTGATATGACAACATATTATAATTCAATAATTTTTGTATTGTTTAACAAAAATGAACCCCCAAAATTTTAATTTTAAGATCATGTTTCTAGTTAAATGAACTCCCAAAATTTTAGCTAAAATTTTGGGAGTTCATTTAACCAGGAACATGATCTTAAACTCGATGTTTTTCAGTTTTCTGTAGAAAATCCAAAAAATAAAAATTGGTATGAAATTTGAATGTTTTTACTAGGAATCATATCCCACTTAAAACATTTCAACTACTGTATTTTTAAAAGAAATTGTTTTTGAGTGGACTAAAATAATTTCAAAAAATGGGTTGAAATTTGTGAATTATCAGGAAAAACTCTTTTTAAAATTTTTTGATTAAAAATTCTGCATTTATACATATTATAAAGAAATATTAATATGTATTCAAATTTATATTATTATTTCACAATATTATTAAAAAACTAGTAAATACGCCTATCAAAAATGATTGGTAAAATTAAAAAATTTAACTCTTATTAATGGAACTGATAGACAATTTCAACTTATTCTGTTGAAATTGAGAATAAAACAATCTACATACAGTCCGTATCAAAATAATAGCCTCACTATAATTTAGTTTATAAATTTAAATTTATTAAATTCAATCTTATTGGACAGATATTTTTTGCATTTATACATTACAAGACATTGAAGAAAACCATCAAGAAAAAGAAATGTGAAGAAAACAAACTTTAATGAGTAATTGTTAGTTAAGTGTTTCAAAAAATAGCTTCACTTTTAAAACTTTCTAACTGATGAGGCTTTAGTAATCTGATTTTCCTCCTTTGTTCTTAATAGCCTCAATGCAGCCTAACTGATGAGGCTTTAGTAATCTGATTTTCCTCCTTTGTTCTTAATAACCTCAATGCAGTGAATTAACAAGATTTATTCGAATATTTGGAGTGATTTTATTCCATGAAGCCAAAATTGCTTCATGAAGTTCATCAAGTGTCTCATACTGCTTGTTAGACTTGTAAACCTCTCTAGTCATAATATCCCAAAGGTTTTCAATAGGGTTCAAGTCTGGACTTTAAAGATGGCCAATCTAAAACATTAATGGAATTGTCTTGAAACCATTTTTTGTGGATTTAGCATTATGGATTGGGACTAAGTCTTGTTGAAATATCCAATTTTGTCCTGCTATTTTCTGTGCAACTGGAATAAGATGTTCATCTAACAGTTACTGATAATGTAGTGCATTCATACAACCATTAACAATGGCTAATTGGGACTGGCCATTGGCTCCAAATGCTCCCCAAGTCATTATTGATCCACCTCCTTGTATGTGTCTTTTGAACCATTGTCCTCCTTGATGTAGATCATGCCAATAGCATTTCAATCCATCTGGGCCATTCTTGTTCCATTTCTTTTCATCAGAAAAGATCACTGTATGCCATTTTTCTTTCCAAGAGACATGATTTATAGCCTAGTTCAATTTTGTTTCTAAATGGATGGGCTTCCAATTAGGTCAGATTTGACCTTTCACATATTCAATGTTTGGACTGTTCTTCAAATAGCGCCGAACAGTTGATTTCGAGGCTGAGAGATTAGAATTTGAAATAATTTCATTAATTGAATTGCATTTGTCAATTTGGCGATCAGTGACACGTTTACTTCTTGATGACATTACTGAAGGTCTACCAGGATGTTGAGCATGTCCATATGCATCTGGATTTTTAATGTAATTATTCACTACTTTAGGAGATCTATGAATAATTTTAGCAATATACCTATTACAGTCAATCATTTTCATTCCATCAATTTTTCCTTTCTCATGATCAGATAATGCTTTTCCATGTCCTATGATAAGATAAAATATATTTCAGCTGATATAAATGTTCGGCAATAAGCTCCTGTTAGTTGCAACCTTATTTTGCATATTTACAGTGTGGTCTCATGCAAAACAAAAACAATTTAGCACATTTTTCTAGTGAGGCTAAATTTTTGAAACAACTGTAAAACATTGTTTTGAAATAAATTATTTAATTTTTTAAATTTTATGCCAAAATTTAGCACATTTTTCTAGTGAGGCTAAATTTTTGAAACAGCTGTAAAACATTGTTTTGAAATAAATTATTTAATTTTTAAAATTTTATGCCCTAACTATGTCTTTTTATTTTAATGAGTACAGGTAATTTGCATAGTTTCTTTATGACAACTTTTTTTATATTCATTTTTTTAAAATGTGTTGGGTGAGACTATTATTTTGATACAGACTGTATATATTGTACTATTAAGGGAAAATTTCAAGATATATTTTTTATAAGGGGTATTCATGTATTTATCTAATGCATGAATATTCTTAGTCATTTTAGACCCATTCCTCCATATAAGGAATTTATTGTCATTTTAAATTACATAAGATTTTATTTCTCTTCTCTGCAGTTTAAAAATATAAAAGTATATAACATTTTATAAATTTGCAATTTGTTAACATTTAGAGTTTTTAATATTAAAAATCAACAATAAATATAGTAAAATAGAAAAAATGTACATATATGTGCAAATGTATGGCACTACATGCCAAAAATAATGCGTGTGCTTTATATGAATAGTTCTAGTGCATAAATTGTATTGCATTTAAAATTTTAAAATCTTGATGTAAACACTAATGCAATTTCTATATCCCCCTATGTAATAAATGTATGGCACTACATGCCAAAAATAATGCGTGTGCTTTATATGAATAGTTCTAGTGCACAAATTATATTGCATTTAAAATTTTAAAATCGTGATGTAAACACTAATGCAATTTCTATATCCCCCTATGTAAGAATTTTTTTTTTACTTTTTCCCTCTCTCATATAATACTTGGATGCCCTCCAACATTTTATGTTTCAATAGATATTGGCTCTCAGGAACAGATTTTATATCAAAATTCTGAATAAATTGCTATGCTAGCTTATCATTTCAATCATTACCATAAATTTGTAATTTCCTTTTTGTGATTACAGTTTAGCTTAACAGGAAAGGAAATAACATGATATTTCTTACTATAAAATATTAAATAAAAGTAAACAGATAAGCTGAATAAATAAGATACTGTTTCTTATTTATTCAGCTTATTGATTACTTTTATGAAATAACACAAAAGAAAATATCCAAAAAAGTTACTTATAGAAAACTAACAAACACTCCAGTGACATTTTCTGTTTTTTTTTTTGTTAATAAATCACCAGTACAAAATAGCAGTTGTTTAAATGCAATCAACACATAGTTTCAATTTTGAAATGCAATACTTCATTAGATTCATTAAACTTTTATTACTATACAGTAGGCCTATTATATTTGAATAAGAGGATCTTGATTCAGTTGTTATATAGATGCTGAATGTGACAACATAGTATATTATATGCATCATATATCTAGTAGCATAATATGCACATAACATCAGCTTAATCACTAAACCTATCAAAAATTACATTTAATTCAAGTTAAAGAATTATATAAATATTCATGTCAAAATTGAAAAAACAATGTCTAGATTAATGTTTTCAAATATTTTATATACAGTCCAACTCTGATAAGACAGATGCCTTCCATTAAGCCACCACTCTTGCTAACCACCAAAAAATTTGGCGGAATGGATCTTCCCTATGTTAATGGAATAGGCAAACTCCAATAAGAACCCATCTGCCACTGGCATGTGAGGTGTGTTACATCCTGAAGTTCATTAGTACTACACATACCGTATTAAAAGCTCTTTGGATTCATTTGTAATCAGCAGGTGGGAGAAATGAAGTTAAGGTTAATGATATCTTTTTAAGCCTGGTTCACACCTAGGTTGTAAAAAATTTAAGATAGTAAGAACCAGATCGTTTCCATCGTTTATTGCATACCGAGCAAATAAGGATACTGTACAGTAAGCTGTGTACATTTTTTTTTATAGAGAACTCAAAGTAGAGGATCAAAACAGCAGATAGACATGTTTTTTATATAGTACTGTACATATACAGTAAGTATACTATATTGTAAAGCAGGGCTGGGGAGTTGGAGCCATGGAGCTGGAAAGTTTTGAAGGAGTTGGAGTCAGAGCTAAACTGATCATATTCAGTGGAGTCGGAGCTGGGGCCATTAAAATTTCTGCTGGTTCCAGCTCCTAACCATCTAACATATATACTCAAATATAAGCTGACACTCCCGACTTTGAAAATCGGTAAAAATATGTAACCCATGTATAAGCCTACCCAGACTTTAGCATTTAAAATTTGATAAAAATTTGAAATCAATAAATTTGTGATCTTTGGAAACCCATGTATAAGCCTACCCAGACTTTAGCATTTAAAATTTGATAAAAATTTGAAATCATTAAATTTGTGATCTTTGGTGTTTCTGACTATCGATATAATGCCATTTGACAAAAATAAATATTTTATTGAAACTTTAAATATATACATATAAAATAAATTAATAAATATTTTATTGAAACTTTAAATATATACATATAATATAAATTATTATAATACAAACATTAATATATCAGTTTAAAAAGTAAATGATGTGATAGTAAGGTTAAGTGATGTTTCATGGTAATGATTATACCAAATAAACTTTTATAGTGATGAAGCCAGAGCTGGAGCTAGAGCCTCACTTTTAAAACAATTTCTCGAGCTGGAGCCATAGCTCGAATATGCTGTGGGTTTGGAGCCTAACCTACTTCAAGCCAGCTCCCAAGCTCTGTTGTAAAGTATACAGTTTTTTAGAAATGTTAAGTTTGAATGTAAAATATAAATGTACTGTATTTTATATTAAATTTAATAAATTCGGAGTTCATTTTCATTTCTATACCACACGTAGTATTTGTACATATATGGTATGTTTACTACACTGTAAAATATACAGGTTTTTAGAAATTATAAGTTTGGATGCTAAATATAAATGTACTGAATTTTATTAAATTTAATAAATTCGGAGTTCATTTTCATTTCTATATCATACTTGTTTTTGATAAACTGCCAACCCCCAATTAGCTTCCAAAATTGTTTCAAATGGATAGTGGCATCTTATCGGGGTTTGACTGTATAATATCTAATGGCCCACCACCATATGGAGTCAGTCTTCTCATTAAGCCTAAGTTTATTTTAAGAATTCATATTAAATAAATAATTTAAGATATAATAGATAGCAAATTAGGAATAAACTACATGTTAAATAAAATTTATAACATTATATTTTTGACATTTATATTATTTCATTAAGCTATTGAAATCTAAATTTCAATAACTTAATGAAATAATACAAACACAATATTTAATATTTGCATTAATTTCAAAAGAAGTAATCATGTGACTATGATAATCCACTGAGTGCATTCAATTATCAAATTATGCAAAATTGTATTCCAATAATAATGCCTAGCTAGCACTTACCTGTGGTCATATTAACCTAATGAGATTGCTCAAATAGCATTACTCATCCAAGCTTACACTTTTATGTATACAGATTATGAAACTGGTTAATTTTAGCAGCATAGTTGTCAAACAATGGCAGTTAGAAGACAAAGAACAAAATCAACAGTAATGGAGGAGAAAATAATGTGAATCCAATTATCATGGGAAATGACTGAAATATTAACAAAAATCATTGATTTATTACTTCTGTAGTCATCAGTTTTTGTATTATTTGTGTAAATAAAAAATGGAAAATGTGTTTGTGTTATATATTTTGTAAACAAAAACAAACATGTTTACTGAAAAAATGAAATGCAGTCCATCTTGATGAATATACTTTTATCTACAGAATTTTATTCAAATTATGATTTTAAAAAAGTGGTCTGTCAATGCCAGGCAAAAAATATAATTGATACATTGATTTATTACTTCTGTAGTCATCAGTTTTTGTATTATTTGTGTAAATAAAAAATGAAAAATTGTTAATTTATGGAAAATGTGTTTGCATTATATATTTTGTAAACAAAAACAAACATGTTTACTGAAAAAATGAAATGCAGTCCATCTTGAAGAATATACTTTTATCTACAGAATTTTATTCAAATTATGATTTTATAAAAGTGGTCTGTCAATGCCAGGCAAAAAATATAATTGATTTTAAAGCAACTACGTTATTGACAGAGGAGTTGTAGCAGGTTATCGGCCTGTCAAGTACGTCTTGACTCAGGAGCTGAAAGGGTTAAAGCAACTATTGTTGACATATAATTTATGCCCGTACTAGTGATGGCAAAGGGCCAATAATTAACTTTCATAATCAACATGTTAAAACAGAATTTCAGGCATCTTCATTTTAAATAATCCTATAAAATGGAAAATTAATATATAGAATTGCATGCAATTAGAACTATAGAAGAATCTGTTAAGTATATGATTTCTTAATTAAAATATATCCCATGTAGAAAATGGTAAGGTAGAAAATACTTAACACAAGATGATTTGGACTGGCAAATTTTTGTCTTAACCAATATTTTGTGTTAAAAGAAAATTTAAATAAAAAATTGGGAGCCTTTTCTAATGTGCTTCATGAAGCAGAAGATATTCCACAAAAATTGAATGTTTTTAAATATTCTTTTTTAAAATATATATTTTTAAATATATACCAAATGAACATCTTATAAAGAAAATAAACTTAAAAATTTTTACTGAAATTGGCATTTCTACAGGGAATTCTATTACATGCATATATAGCATGAAAGAAAGCAAATGAAAAACATAGAGATTTATTAGTTGTAAACAAACCTTGATATACAAAAGGAAATGCAAAATTATGAATTTGAAATCAAAGAACAAGAAAACAAAGCTTCAGTAACAAAATCTAACACAATATTACACATTTTATTTTATGTTGATGAAATTATTAAAAATTTTAATGTAGATATAGAGAGTCCCTGACTTATAAGAAAAATCTACTTATCAAAATATATAAAGCTATATCAGGGCTGCCACTCACAGCCCTATTATTTTTATGATCAAGAGCTACTTTTTTCACCAGAGTAATATATTACTATGATGTATGAATAAAAGTACTAAAATAGCGATGTCATCCATATAATTTATTAAGTAAAATAAAAAATTCTTCATAACATGAAAATATGAAAATAACTGCAAATACATGGATACATAAAAATTTTAATGCGATATCTGTCATTATATAAATTTTGCAATTGATTTAAAATTTGGATTATATGACGAAAGAGATAATGTTAAAATTTTTAAATATATTTTGTTGTGAATGTAAGTTTAATTTTAAATTTATAATTTTTGCTTGTCATACTTGAGTCTTTCAGATATTCATTTTCATAAATGGAGGGTATTGTTCAAAAATATCTTTCAATATTTTCCTTTTTTGGATAGCAAGAACTGAATTACATATTACACAAGATCATTTGCCATTAATCATGAGAAAAAAATGTTCCTATTAATCATGATAAGTTTTAATTTTCTTCTCTATACTCATAATTGACTAAAAAAGAAAAAAATTTTGAATAAAGAAGTTTATTTTTTAATAAATTTAACTCAGTGCTGAATAACAATATATTGTTGTCCAGACTATTGTTGAGTAGTGTAATAAAGAAAGACATTTGAACCTATGAATGCATTTGTCCAACAAACTTTTCCTTACTCATTGAAATAATCTTCAATTATTGTTTTTGATTAAATTTAACTCAGTGCTGAATAACAATATATTGTTGTCCAGACTATTGTTGAGTAGTGTAATAAAGAAAGACATTTGAACCTATGAATGCATTTGTCCAACAAACTTTTCCTTACTCATTGAAATAATCTTCAGTTATTGTTTTTGAAATATTATTATATTCTATCGTTTGATCTAATCTGCTATTACTGAAAAATGATAAAAGACACAAAGAATGGAAACACGTAGGGATAATTTCACTTTTCTTGTTTCAAGAAGAACCTTTATTATGTATTGTAAAGTGGAATTTTAACAAGTGAGTTGATTGTAAGATGGATGGAGGCTTGCGATTGATTTGTTGAGCAGCTCTGCTATAGTCTAACTGCAGTATATGTGGGATTTGTTTTGACTCATTATAGAACTTTTTTATCATTCTTTGTCTTGTTTTGTCATTATTAGACTCTCCTCTTGTGTTTGGTGCAGATAATCTTTGTCCTACAAATCCAACAAATCATTGTCATAAAGTAATGATATGAGAAAATGCATGTTGCACAATGTATTTTCACATTTTTTGCCTAATTTCATAATTAACTATGTGTATATATGTTTCTTGTGTTTGGTGCAGATAATCTTTGTCCTACAAATCCAACAAATCATTGTCATAAAGTAGTGATATGAGAAAATGCATGTTGCACAATGTATTTTCACACATTTTTTGCCTAATTTCATAATTAACTGTGTGTATGTATGTGTTTTATGTGATTATTAAGTTAGTTTTAATTAATGAGCTGGGCATAGACTTCTGAAAAATTGGAGGTGTGGGATTGGAATTGAATCTGAATCTTTTGATATGTTAAACTGCTTTATCATGCATCCATCTGCCAACTTGTGTTTATCTTTTAATATAACTATTTTTATTGTTATGTCTTTGTGATAAATTAGTACTATATTCTATACTTAGAGTTTTCCCTTTATTTTCAGCAATGAGAAGTGAATACTTATCTTGACAGGACATCTACAATAAGTTTTTTCTTGGTTTGGTTTGTGTTTGTTTTATGATGGAGAATAATTTGAGCTTATGACAGTGGTCTCAAATTGGTGACCCATGGGCCATATCTGGCTTGCAAAACAATTTTGTACAGTCTGTGAAAATGTTTTAGCTATTTGTTTGAATACAGTCGATTCTGCTTAATTGGGACATGGAACTAATCCATTTTGGCTCAATTAAGTGGCTGTTTCAGTTAAATGTACTAATAATAATTTCTAAAAATATGTAATATGTAGGTAAAAAAATAATTATCTTTTTATCAATCTTCTCTGACTTCCCCCTTCAATACTGGGTCACTGATACACTGATATTCACGCTTCACCCCTACTTATAGAAAACCATTGATCTAATGCTTCTTCAACTTCTGAATCCTTTCCATCCAGCATTCTTTTGGATGTTCCTGGAATTTCTTTCTGTAATGCCTATTCCTTACGCAGTTAATTTTCTTGTTGTAGATAACATGTATGATAGATTGTTATATCAGCAAGTCTATGATACTTTCCATCCAGCATTCTTTTGGATGTTCCTGGAATTTCTTTCTGTAATGCCTATTCCTTATGCAGTTAATTTTCTTGTTGTAGATAACATGTATGATAGATTTTGTTATATCAGCAAGTCTACGATGGCTTGTATTAAATAGCTGGCTTTTAATTTCATCTAGCAAAACAATTTTCTTGAAAATATAAAACTTTCTTGACATGTTGGCAATTAAAAATTTTAAATAAAATCGACACTGTAAACGAATATTGTTAGATACAGTATATAGTAATGGTAGATTCTTAAGCAGATGTATACTTGCCAGATGCATGATAAGAGATAACTGATTCACATCATGCTAATGTTTCCAAATAATAGTGTATGTAGTGGTTGACATTACTTCAAAAAATCCCTAAAATATATCAAAAATTGCTAAATTCCTTTTCTGCTGTTGTCCCAGTTAAGCATTTAAATTATATATTAGTTTATTAGTTTGATTTCTGTTCTTTGAGATTTGGCCCAATTAAGTGGAATCGGCTGTATATGTTAAATTTGTAATAATGTTTTGACTGTAATGTTAATAAAATAACGATAAAGTTTTAATGCATACGGTACTTGACTTGCCCTGTGCTAACAGCACAGATTTCTATACCATAGATAGCTTGCTTTCTATTGGTCTCCCCTGACCTTTGTGAGGCTGACCTTGAGCTGACTGGAAGCCGCTGATCAAAGGAAACCACTGGGAACAAAGCCGGAGTCTACATTCGCTGAGTCGTTAGTTGAATACATTTCTTGCTATTTGTGATTGCTTTTTTTTGTTTTTATTGATATATATTGTTTAGCATATGGATGTAAGAATGAGCAAATATGAAGTGATAAAGGTAGGAAATGCTTTTCATTTGGGAAGATTCTACTTTCAATGCTTAAAATAAAAAATTGATGTTGTTGTATTTACAACAACTGTATTCGATTTATTATTCATTGAGTCGTTAGTTGAATACATTTCTTGCTATTTGTGATTGCTTTTTTTGTTTTTATTGATATATATTGTTTAGCATATGGATGTCGTTCTTTGAGATTTGGCCCAATTAAGTGGAATCGGCTGTATATGTTAAATTTGTAATAATTTTTTGACTGTAATGTTAATAAAATAACGATAAAGTTTTAAAGCATACGGTACTTGACTTGCCCTGTGTTAACAGCACAGATTTCTATATCATAGATAGCTTGCTTTCTATTGGTCTCCCCTGACCTTTGTGAGGCTGACCTTGAGCTGACTGGAAGCCGCTGATCAAAGGAAACCACTGGGAACAAAGCCGGAGTCTACATTCACTGAGTCGTTAGTTGAATACATTTCTTGCTATTTGTGATTGCTTTTTTTGTTTTTTATTGATATATATTGTTTAGCATATGGATGTAAGAATGAGCAAATATGAAGTGATAAAGGTAGGAAATGCTTTTCATTTGGGAAGATTCTACTTTCAATGCTTAAAATAAAAAATTGATGTTGTTGTATTTACAACAACTGTATTCGATTTAATAGATAACTAAAGGTATGTAATTATTTAAGATTGAAACAAATTCTAAGTTTAAACATTAGAAATATTCAATAAGCATTCATATATCCATCTATTTTATCGCATTGTGGCAGGTAAACTAAAATGTTGCCTTATATTATTTTGTATTAATAGTGTAATTATGTTATTGTTTATTGTTTGATTATAATCTTTGTCAATAAAATAAAATTTTATTCA
>AYEL01088867.1:0-40833 GCA_000484575.1 Olivierus martensii | reverse complement strand
GTTAATAACAGAAATGACTGCAACAAATTTGAAGCTTTTAGCCATGATAAAAATATTTTTAAAAATTTATTTTCGAAAATAAATAAATATTAAAGCATACCCATAAATTTACAACAAAATAAAAAAAGAAAATTTGAAGAAATAAAAACAACAAAAACCATCGTGCCTCGAACCCACGACCATAGGGATACGAAGCACGCGTCTTACTGAGTAGGCTACGGATACATGGTGTAGTATTTTAAAAAGGCACGTATATAAGCAAGAATTGGTTTTGTCAAACTTTACTATTTTTTTCTGGAGTTTGCTTGAGTATTACGTCGAATAGCTGGGCCCAATGACCTTTATTAGTGGAGATCTGCACGTACAAATTTTTTCGTCAAAATCGACGAGTCACGACCCGTGGAGTCTCCTTGTTAGCTGCTAGTAGTGCTGTAGAGTCTTTGAATTACAAGTATAAGTTTAAGCAGTTATATTTAATAGTTTAAACAGGAACATTTTCAATATGTAAGTGATATAATGTTGAATGTCAGATCATAAGTTTTTTCCTTGATTGCTTTTTGTGCATTGTAAAATTTCATGAATTTGTGCAATGCACAAAAATTCATTGAATTTTGTGAATTTCCTGAATTGCTGTGTCATGCATGAAATGCATAAAGAAAGACATAGCAATTCAGGAAAATTCTAATTTTTTCAGATTTTATTAATTTTACATAATGATTTGATATATTTTTTTATATTATACCACATTTTACCATTTGCTTCAGTTTTATTTCTTTGGTTCATTTTCTAATAGAAGACAGCTTAGAATTCAGAGAGGTAGTGATACAGGTAGGTCTTGATTAGTGCGAATAATGGGTTCCATGAATTTCTCGCACTATTCGAAGTATTAACTATATGTAAAATGGGGTAATTGGTTCTTGCTTGGTACATGAATTTCTCGCACTATTCGAAGTATTAACTATATGTAAAATGGGGTAATTGGTTCTTTCTTGGTAAGATCCGGCCATTAGCTTTCGAAGTATTAACTCTATGTAAAATATCGTAATTGGTTCTTGCTTTGTGATATTCTGGCCATTAGCTAACTCACAATGAATAACCACAATACTAACTTAACACTAACTGTTTAAGAAGTATTAATTTTCATATTTTATTTATAACCACAATACTAACTGTTTAAAATATATTTATTTTCACATTTTACATCGTTTTCATCCATCTAAATTAATAACTTATCAGGAATTGCATCTCATACCATCATCAAAAATCTAAATTAATAACTTACCAGGAATTGCATCTCATACTATCATCAAACCAACCACCAAATCAATTAATAACTTACCAGAAATTGCGTCTCATACCATCATCAAACCAACTGCCAAATCGAAACCAAAGTAGCGAATCGAAAACGAAAGTTGAGTTCCGCCTTGCCGCTAATTGTGCGTCGAGAATTGAGTGAATAGTCCGATTTGCGATTAAGCATTGCAACTTTATTGAATCAGTAAATTAGTTCCAGATAGAACTAATAAGCGAAGTTAATGAACCAATGAGAAATTTTTAACAAGTTTTCTATTTGTTTATTAGCAGAATACGACACCAAAAGATAACAAAAAAAAATTTTTTCCACAAGTTTTATTTTAAATAAAGAAATCAGATAATAAACAAAAGAAAATAAATAATATCGGTAGTACAGCAATATAATAGGCAAATAAATTTGTAAAGATATCCTTATTTAAAAAAATTTAACAAAGAATGCTTTTATGTCGCTCAATCACATCCATTTTTTGCTGTAGCGTAATCACTTCTCTTTTTTTCGTTTCCTGTTTTATCATCAAAAGTGTTCTTCCTTTTATCCATTTCGATACTTTTTAAAAGAGAAAATTCTGTACTCTACTGTATGTATACGATAGCAAAGCTAAATAATAGTACAGTAATGTTAAACAGTTAACAGCAAAAAGCCCATCTTTCTGATGTTTCACCCCTTCAAAGCCAAGTGATTGTTCTTGGACTGCTCCTCATCCGGTTTTATTAACCGAAAATTAACGGCAATTTGTTAATTGTTATCATAAAAGGAGACGGAGCTTTGTTAGTAAGACTGGTCAATGCTTACAACTCGCATTAATGGAATATTTGCTTGCACTAACTGAAAAATTGTATCAATTTTATAAGTCGCACTAATCGAAATCACATTATTCGAACTTGCACTAATCAAGGCCTACCTGTACTTAGTATTTAATACTACTTCTCAGTCATGCTAATTACTAAGTTGTGATGCCATTACAAGTTGATTACACTCAGAGGTCAGCCAGACTCTTAAAGGATTGAAATTGACAAGCCAGATCTGGAACTTCATATAAACTTTTCAAAGCATAGGATTCTAATTTGATTCCAGGGGCCTTATTCTCGAGTTATTCGTGTTACAACGCATTCGTGTTGACAGTATCACGTGACACCAACTCCCATGTTTAGACAGAATTGGTATTCTGGAGTATCTACTCACATGTGTTGCGTTCTCGAAATTCGCATTGTCTAATTTGATTCCAGGGGCCTTATTCTCGAGTTATTCGTGTTACAACACATTCGTGTTGGCAGTATCACGTGACACCAACTCCCATGTTTAGACACAATTGGTATTCTGGAGTATCTACTCACGTGTGTTGCGTTCTCGAAATTTGCATTGTCAACTCCCATTAGTAGAGCATGCGAGATCGCTACGCACAAGGTAAACTGGCAGACCATTATGTTATGCTACGTTTAATCGAAGCGTTGGAAACAGAAGAAAGACGTTGTTTAAGGCGGCAGCGAATATTTAAACCCAGATTAGATGCTTTTGATCTTCATGAGGATCATTTTCGACGTTTGTTTCGGCAATCAAAGGACTTAGCCAAGGTTCTAATAGACAAACTTCGACCGATATTAGGTGATCAAAGTCGAAGATCAGCAATTAGTCTACAAAACCGTGTATTTAAATTGTTACTTCTATACTACAGAAAATCAAGTAATTGTGTCAATATTCCCTTTGAAATCGTTTCATGATTATAATAGTGATACAAATTTAATAAATCATTATAATAATTACATTCTATATTTTATTTATATACAAAGTGGGCGGAAAATCCGTTTACATAGATTCTGGATTTTTATACGATAATTTATTCACTTTACTTTCTTACAACCGGATAAAGTAACTTTATATCATTACTTATCTTTCCTGTATGTAATTTTTCATTATTTTCTATAAAATAAACTATTTTTTTTTGTTCTTCTGTAACTTTTTTAGTTCCTTCCATAGCGTTTATTCGAGGCATAGACTTCAAATCTAGCTTCAAATCCACGTGGAGGTTTACTATTTGTTACCCGAGATTTGATTGGACGATACTGAATAATCTCTATCCCATAAGCTTCTCAATCTACCACGCCAAACGCGAATGACGTATCCATCTCACAAGTCGAGTTCGTGTAACAGTTTGAATTCCAGAATACCAATCGTGTGAGTTGAAAACACACGAGGGAGTAGACGGATGTGAGTTCGTGTACAACACGAATAACTCGAGAATAAGGCCCCAGGTCCTTTGATGGAGAGCTGAGGCATATCCACTCTGCCAATCCATTTGAGTGTCCTATGTTCAGTAAAGTTTAGTACAATATTTATAGACAATATACTTGAGTTAGCATTCATATAAACTATGGTTACCTCATTTTCTATAACTACTATAGGTTTCCACCTTATTTCTGTCTCTTATGCAGGGAAATGTAAAAAAACAGGGTTATATTTCATTTTGCTGCTCTAAAACCTTTAATTTTTTAATTAGCTAATCAAATTTTTGCTCATAAAGTAAGAGCAAAATTATAACTGATATGACATAAAATATATCTTTAAAAGTTAAGTCCCATAAATTCATTTAGAACTTGATGTATGATTGGTAAAAATTAATAAGTTTTGCTTCCACTCAGGGAGTAGATAATGGGAAGAGTTATAAATTCTGAATTTCTGAATTTAATTAAAAATATTAAGTTTTCTGTATACTTTTACCTGAAAATAATATATTGTAAGGTACAGAATGAGACTTAATAAGTTTTGCTTCCACTCAGGGAGTAGATAATGGGAAGAGTTATAAATTCTGAATTTAATTAAAAATATTAAGTTTTCTGTATGCTTTTACCTGAAAATAATATATTGTAAGGTACAGAATGAGACAGGTCTCTTATGCAGGGAAATGTAAAAAAACAGGGTTATATTTCATTTTGCTGCTCTAAAACATTTAATTTTTTAATTATGAGCAAAAATTTGATTAGCTAAAGTAAGAGCAAAATTATAACTGATATGACATAAAATATATCTTTAAAAGTTAAGTCCCATAAATTCATTTAGAACTTGATGTATGATTGGTAAAAATTAATAAGTTTTGCTTCCACTCAGGGAGTAGATAATGGGAAGAGTTATAATTTCTGAATTTAATTAAAAATATTAAGTTTTCTGTATACTTTTACCTGAAAATAATATATTGTAAGGTACAGAATGAGACTGCATTATTAATTAAAAAAATTGAGGAATTGTTTTGTTTCTGTATCCCTCAGTTGCTGAATATAGATGTTATGCTACATTGAAATCTTCACTTCATCATTTGTGCAAGCAAAATGTTTGTTTTGATAATTAATTGTTTCTATAAACAGCTAATCACTTCCCAGTGCTGCAATTGTCAATTTTGCATTGCTTTGCAGCATATATATAAAAACTTTTTAAAATTTTAATTCTATTTATACAGGAAAACTTGATAAATTTCTTCATTCTTAGATACTTTAATATATTGTTTGATTTTGGATATTTTAAGCTGTTTATTAAGTTTTAAAAATGATTAAGATGTTCCAGTACATAGCTATCTTTTTATTTTATATACATTAAAAAATTTTGAAATAGTTTCACAGAAAAGCAGACCGAAATGGCTTAATATTATAAGATGAAATAATAAACAATAGTTGAAGTAATGAGTTTTATGCTATAACTGTAAATGATATATGTTCACATTACAAATTCTTATCCAAATATTCCAATATATAGTGATTACTAAATTTTCAGCCTTTTTCTTTAAGAAGAAAACAGATTATTTTATCATCATTGATTGTTAAGACAATGACAGTTTTTGATTCTATTTATTGTCATAATTTGCATATACGTCTGATTTAAAAAAAATTGTAAAAATCTTTTCTCAGATGGAAAGTGCAATAATTAAAACAATAAACAAATCAAAAAATATTAAGTAAAATTTTATAATAATATACAATTTAGAATCTGCAAGATTGAATTATTATTCTACTTCCTGTTATCTTCTTTTTTATTGTCCTTGTTCATGTGCCACAGACTTGCTCAACATGCCAAAATATAAAATATTAAGTAAAATTTTATAATAATATACAATTTAGAATCTGCAAGATTGAATTATTCTCCTCCTTCCTGTTATCTTCTTTTTTATTGTCCTTGTTCATGCGCCACAGACTTGCTCAACATGCCAAAATGGCCTTAGATCGCTCTCAGTAATTAAATCAATCATTCTATTCACAAATGAAATGGGAGGTGTGCTTGTTTTGACTTGGAAAAAATATGTAATTGAAATATTATGTTCTGTTTATATAATTTTGATAAGGAGGTTATCATATTTAAAAATTCGTTAAAAATCAATAAATTATAATAAAAACCGATTTTTGGCAAAATGTTTATTTTCCAATAAAAAAAAATTATGGTTTCATTAAGATTTGTATTAATAAAATAATGAAAATTTTACATAATTGTTAGTCTGCACATTTTCATTTTGTCACTCTTTAATTGTCCAGTCACTTCACCATTATTGGGCTTAACTTAATATTTTTATTGATAAATTTATTTTTCTATTTTCCCAGTGAACTATAAAATGATAATTGAACCTAATCTTAAAAAAAGTTAGGCCATATTTGATTATTACATTCAGGAACTTAAATTCAAATAAATTGGATTCCTAAAATATACATATGCCAACCAAAGAATGCCTAGAGAGTATGGCTATAAATATTTTGGGCCTATTAAGTTAAACATTTTTAGATTAATGAAATGTTTTTTCCTTTCACAAAAAATATATTACGGTATAAAATATATAATTGACAGCAATGGAAAACATACCTAAATTTAGGCAAAACAATTATAAAGTGATACCTATGTTATAGATGTTTTGCTCTAATTCCATATTTATCATTTTATATTCACTGTATATTTACATAGGATTTTATAACTCTTAAAACTTAATATAATCTGGAATTCACCTCTTTTAATACTTTCTGTAGAAATCTTCTATAGCAGTGTTTTTCAACACAACTGATACTGCAGACCAATAAAAATTTTAAGCTTGTATTATGGATCACACAAAAAGTTGCATACCAAATTAAAGAGAGAGAGGGGATTTTTTTAGTAATTTGCAGACTAATTATCTAAAAAGTTCAGACAGTACTATAAAACGACAGTATATTTTTTCATTAAAGGTTGTGCACAAGATGCTCCGATAGAGGGAGAGAGGAGAAAATTTTTCAAAAGTTATCCCAAGCAGTAGTTTCTGGAGAAACTGTAGGTCTAATTTTTTTTAGATTCATGCATTGTCATCAAAGACTGTTCTTTGTGCAAAATTTTAGGAAAATTGGTTAGTTAGTTGCAATATTTGACTGAGATAAGTAAGGAAATAAACAGAAGACAATTTGAATAAAGCCATGTAATAAAAAAACATCTTAAAAAAAGTTAGGCCATATTTGATTATTACATTCAGGAACTTAAATTCAAATAAATAAAAAAACATAAAAAAATCAAAACTTTGAAATATTTTATTTTTAAGGAAGAATATTAAACTTATTACATTGCAAACCTAATGCAATTATTGTTTGTTTTTCATTTATTAGTTTGTCAATTCTTGGAACTATGTTAGTGACTGTCATACGCAAAGATGAATTTATATTCATACGATTTCTGTTTTGTTTTGATGCTAGTTATTGCCAAAAATGTCAATTCACATAAATAAGTTGTTGGAAATGGCAGCAATACTCCTATGGCTTTTTTATGCAATTCTGGATATTCACTACGAATTTTAACCTAAAATTGAGTTATACTTAGATACTTAAATGACACTTGTAATGTAGCATCACAACTTAATTCTATTAATTTTTCTTGTCCTAAATCAGTAACACTGTTTTCTTGTTGTTCAACAAATGGATTTAAAATCCACATATTTCCTCTACATATATCTTTCTCTTTTGGATAGTATTGATCAAATGCAGAACTAAGTGCTGTTACATGCTTGACAACAATAGTTTTTAAATTGTTATTATTTATATCAGCTTCATTTAATTTATTCTGAAAATGAATGAAACATCATAGTTGTTTTCTTTTACACGTTTGCAGCATGACTGTAACTTTTTTTGAATGCCTCTATTCCACAATTCAAAAGTGATAGTGTTATTTCCTTGTAATGTTAAATTTGTTTATTAATGAAAAGATATCCAATAAGTAAGCCAGTTTTACAATCCAATGATCGAGGAAAACATTTCTTAATTCTGAATTTTTTGTTTTAAGAAATGCTTGTACTACTTAATTCATAGTCTTTTAATATTTTTCCCCTTGACAACCATCTTACTTCAGCATGAATTAATAAATGTTCATGTTCAGATCCCATTTCATTGCATAATTTTGAAAATAGTCTGGAATTCAGTGCATTACTTTTGATATAGTTTATTATTTTTATTGATTGAATAATAATAGTGTTCAAATCAGAAGACAACTTTTTAGCAGCTAAATGCTTTCAATGTATAACACAATGAGTAAAAATCATTTTTTTGTCTACTATCTAATTTTTTTTATATAATTCTCGAATATTTTCCCAGTCATACTTGTAGCCCCATCAGTGCATAATCTAGTTACTGTTAAAGTTTCAAGGGCTATAATTTGTTCTATAGAATTGAATTTCCCCTTTTCTCATGAAATGTCATTCATTCATTACATATGAAAATAAATTATTATTTATTTATAGACAATAATTTTATATTTTTATTTATAAACATAATTTAAATTATTTAATTTTTATATAGGCCGTTTCTGCTTTGTAATCAATTCACTTGGAGCAGTTTCTCTATACTAGGATACATCAGGTAAAAATTTTATTTAATTATAGAATAATGTAAGGTAATTAGAAAATCGATATTCCTCTAATTATGAACTGTTGAGATATGAACATATTATTTTTTCTTAAAATTTATAAAAATTAAATTCTACAAGGATTTTAAATACAGATGCTCCACTATTTATAAAAGTTATATTTTGATAACTTCATTGTAGATCGAAAAAAATTGTAAGTCAAAAATGACTGACAGTGATAGCAATTTTAATAATAGTAGACATTGGAAGAACAAATCTTAAAAAGTGGTAAAATTGTCTGTAATTGAACTGTTTTCCAAAGTGGTAAGTGATTGCTTAAATATATGGTCATTGACTGATTATAAACTTTTAATAAAAGAAGTGTGTTTCTAGTCAATGTGCTATGAAAATAGGCAAATTTGAAATATTGTAAGGGCAGTTGTGACATTTCATTATCATAAGTAAAATGATCCATAAATAGGGGAGCACTTGTATTATGATAGTGAAATACTATGGCAAGTAGGATTGCCAACTGATGACTTTTTGACTAGTCTTTTGGTTTTAAATGGTAATCAATCAGTTGCTAGTTATTGTAACTGACTGATAGTCAAAGGATTTTATAACACGCAATAGGTCTTCATTTAAAATCAAAGTTTCCATCTCTCAACTAATACAGCCTCACTGAATACTTTCCCTACACTCAGAAACTGATCCAGTTGCCAGAGTTCCCATACTGTGGCCAACCAGAGATAACATTCCATTTCTAGTTGAGTGCCTGGAATATCTAAGTATATGGATAATGTTTGATATTGATCTGAACATTATTTCTTCACGGTTAAATCTTGATCAGCTCTATTGGCTGGCCATTTTGTGAGTTAAGTCTATAATTATCTTATAAAAAAAATGAAATTGTTCTGTTTTACTTAATTTCCATTGAAATGTTTCAAATTATTAAGAATTTATTAATTTTATTAGCTTCTTTCTAGCCATAAAAAATTTTTTCCTAATTTTATTTTTTCTGCAACTTTTTATTCTGTATATAACATCAATGAAACATCATTATTTTTATATGAAATCTTAACCATTCAACCAAAGTATTTGGTATTTTTGGATAGTGGCCAGTTCTCTGAATAAAATAAGCCACAAATAAATAAATTTGGACTATATTTTTAAAAAAAATCATAGAAAACCAAATATTATAATATATATTAACTAATGTAGTTATCATATAATTAGTTAATAAATATTGTAAATTTATTGAAATACTGTTATTTTAATTTAAATAATGATAAAGCTGTTCTTATTTTATATATACTAAAAAAAAATTTTGAAACAATTACTCAAAAAAAACAAATTGAAATGGCTTAACAAATAATAATAATACAATTACAAAATAAATATTAGAAGATAAAATAATAAACAATACTTGAAGAAAAGAGTATTATGCTATAGCTGGAAATGATGTATGTGCACATCACAAAATCTGATCCCAGTATCACAATATGTAATGATTACTAAACTTTTCACTTTTATCTTTATGAAAAACAACAAATTTATCGTCATTAATTGTTAAGACGGAGAGAATTTTTTATTCTATTTATCGTCATAATTTACATATTATACATTCAATTTTAAAAAATTTGTAAAAAATAAATATCTTTTCTCGGATGGAATATGCTATAATAAAAACTGAACATATCAGAGAATATAAAATTAGAATATGAAGTAAAATTTTATATTGTATGCAATTTAGAATCCTTCGAAGTTGAATTATATTTCGTGTGCTCGCAGCCAGATTTTATTGCCCTTGATCATGTCTCTCTCCCATTTGTGCAGCACTTCCAAATGACCTTGGATCACTCAGGTAATAAAATCATCTAGTCTGTTTACAAATAAAACTGGAGATGCATTTGTTTTGACTAGAAAAAGATTTATGACAATGAAATGTGATACTCTGTTTGTTTACATAATTTTGATAAAAGATTACTTAGGTTCTTAACTGTTATGTTTAAATCTTTAAAATTAATTAATTAAAGTCCAAGCATTATGCTGATAGTGCTTGGACTTTAATTAATTTGATAAAAGATATCATATCACTTAAAAATTTGTTAAAAATCAATAAATTATAGTAAAAAAAATGATTCTTTTTACATTAGAAAATAGTCACTTTGCTGAAAATTAAGTTTCATATGTTCAGAAGATTTATTTTAACAAAATAGTTAAAACTTCAGATAATTAATAGTTTATTATTCCACATGCAAATTTCATTTTCCCACTTCTTATTATGACTTCATGTTACCACTAATGGGTTAACTAATAATTTATTTATCTATTTTTCTTTCATTTCGGTAATTTTTATAAGAATTTTATATAAATTTATTTCAAGAAAACCTAACATAGAAAAAATTGTTTTCTCTCATACAGTGGTGGACAAAAGTATTAATATCCCACCATTTTTATTATTATTTTGGCAATATTAGTGTTTGAGGTTAATGTAACATTTTCAAATCCTGTTTATGAAATTGGAAAGAGCAAAGAATAGTAAGTATAGCACATTCAATCAGAAATAGCAATTATTTATTTCTGTACAAATAAAAACTGAAAACATAAGATGGACAAAAGTATTGATGCCTTACAATTAATATTTAATATGCCCACCTTTAGCAGAAATTACAGCTTGTAATCGTTTTCGGTAGCCTTCAACAAGCTTCCTGCAAAAGTCTATGTCAAGTTTTGCCCATTCCTCTTTACAAAACCTTTTTAATTCTGCTATGTTCTTGGGGTGGCGATCTTTGACCATTTTCTTTAGCTGGCACCAACAATTCTCGATGACATTAAGGTTCGGTCGATGTAAATACTGGATTCGCATCATTCATCGTGAGTTATCTACGTCAATAGGTCGATACTAACTCGTAGTAGAATACTACAATATCAAATAGCAAAATGTCGATTATCTTATAATAAAGAAATCCCGATAATGCATTTCCCCCAAGTACTCCCTTACCTCACTCCACCTTAAATGAATTTCGGCTCTCCCATAGATTCAATAGTGATTTCCGATGCTGTCGTCAAGTATAGTTTTAAGATATTTATATGTAGTTGTTTGAAGATTTATTTAGAAATTAAAGAATACAGTATATAAAATAAAGCATCGTTTCCCAAACTATGTTTTGCGGAACACCAGTGTTCCATAGAAGATCAATAAAGCCTAGAACACACCGAGACTTTTCTACGCAGAATAGCAGAATGTAGGAAAGTTTCATTCTGCTTTGGTTCTGTTTTTTGCAAAAAATAGCGGGTGACACACAAATGCAGTTAAGAAACGAAAAGCGTATGTGTTACGTTGTGTCTTTCTTATATTTAGCAAACTAATAATTTATAAATATATTCTAAAAACAATTTCAAATGTTTTTTAAACATAAAATGCTTTCACTTTAAAAAAGAAATCATTATTTATATTATATTTCCATTACATTCTATTATAATTTTATGAATATAATATAATTTCTCTGCGTCTGGCAAATGTGTTCGGAAGTTGTTTTCATTAAGATGGATAACTTTCCTATTGTTGGATTATTAGTATGGCTACAATCAGCTCAACTTTTGACATACGCTATGCATATGCATTCTGTCATAGAAAAAGTTTGGGAAACGCTGTAATAAAGTATCAACGTAATTTCTATTTTATGTATTTTTTTATTTTTATGTGAAATCGGAGAAAAAATTTAAGTAGAAAAATCAAATCTTCAAATCTTTAGCATCAGTAAGCTTAGTGTGAGGGAAAATTACTAAGAGGAGTGTCTCGGAAAGGATTTGAAATAGTGTAATGTAATTTATGGATGCTCCCCAGACCCCAGAGTGTCCATCTTCATGTCGTAATAAAAATAAAAATAAAAATAAAAATTTGATTTAAAATAGCAAAAAACGAATAATTTATATGTATTATTATTTTCTGCGTAATTTTAAATATTACATTATTTTAAATATTATGATGTCACTATTAATAGGATAGCTTGACAATAAAATAAATTTTTCTGTATATATAATTTCTTTGTATATTAATATGAGTATTATTTAATAATTAAACATTCGTAATTTTTGTTTGAGATATGTAATACGTCACGATCGTAATGATGTGCAATATATAGAATATATTTAATTTAAGTTTATAAATTTAAGGTAAAATTCCTTTTAAAATAAAAGATCTGATGAAAAAGTATGATGTGAGGATTCTGAACAGTATTCTATATCATTGGTTCCCAATCTTTTTGGAAGCAGTGCCACTATAAACAGCGAAAATGCTGTGCGTGCCACGTTTTTAAAAGTGATTTACACAAAAAAACACAAATAAGTTACTTATTTATTAATCAGAAGCATAAAATCACACTCGTTACTAAATCAATTAGAAATTAATAAATTTATAATTGATTTTGTAAAGAGGTGATATAGTTATGTAATGTGATTGTGAAGAAAGAGTAGTTTGCGCCACTGCCGCCTGTCACTCTTGTATTTCGTGCCACTAGGTGGCAGGCGTGCCGCGGGTCGGGTGCCACTGTTCTATATCATAAACCGTATCATTTGTTTTAGCTAAGAAATTCTTTAAAACCTGTAGGAGTAATGCGGGTAAGTTATCTGTTGCTCCTTATATTAACACTTAGCGCCATCTAATGATATTTTATATCACGAAATAAAAGAAAAATTTGACCCCTAGGGCTTTTAAAAACACGATGTAGGGGCACGCTCATACTGATATCGAACAATATACTGTATAACAATCCTAAATATCTTTTTTTTATATTTTAAATGAAAAAGATACATACATAAGCTATAAGTTATACGGATTTAGTTAAGTAAATTGCATGATTACGTTTTTTCTAAATTTTATATTGGTATATTTTATTATTAAAATTTTTTTCTCAAAGCTATTACAAATACAAACAGGAATAGTATCATAAAATTATATATATAAATAAAATAATATTTTAATTAATATTTTTATATTATGGGAAAGGCGGAATTATGTTTATCTACAATGTAAAATTGCTATATTGACAATAGAAAATAAAATATCAAATATAAATATGTAAATTATTAAAAAGTAGTACCGATTCTTAAATAAATACGATAACTAAAAGACAATTTTGTTTATCTCAATCTTTCACGATAATAATTTTATTTTATCTGATAATCTAGAATTTCAACGATAAGGAACTGTTTAGCAGGTGGTGAAGCGATAACTTTATACGATTACAATCTGCATTGATAATTCAATAAGAAAAGACGTGAAAACAGATTACAAAACTTATTTGAAATCAGGTAAATTTTTCTAAGAAGACTACAGAAAAATTCGCATGATATGAAAATTATATCACCACGATATTTTTTCGAATTTTCTACTGATAAATATATTTGCGTATTATTTATAAACAGAGTTAAAAATTCTAAAAAATTGTAAATGACATTTCTAAATGTGTGAAACGCTAAATAATTAATTTAAAAAACTGCAAAATTAGGAAACTGCTTTTATGATAAAAATTAAAAAAAGGATATTAATAATAAGATTATCTTTAATTATTAACAATTTGGAAACTAAAATCTTTATTATATTATATTTGTATTGTAGGAAATGTTAGGCATTTGTAGCCGAGGGGCGTTATCTTTGATTACCGGCTATTGAATTACGGAAAATTTTTTTGCTTGAGAATGAGTCATTATTTTAGCAAAGAAGTATACAAACACATTCTTTCAGACAGTGTATACTAAACATATTTATGTTTTTAAAATTCCATTAAATATTCATAAAAAGTGTCAAGTTTAAAGCCTTGTAAGTTTACTATTTACCCTAAATTATATTTATTGCATGTTTTATAGCTTTAACGAAATTTCGTTAGTGTAAGTACATAGTTTATTAAACTTGCTCGGTTAACCAAGTAATATACCAATTCTTAAAACATAATGTTTAAATTAATTTTTCATCTTTTCCCAATTATTGTTTCGATTACTAACGTTTATATTAATGTAATGAATAATACGTTTATAATTTTAATAAATTTTAATTTAGTGATATAATAAGCAAATTTACTTATACAACAAATAGTTCTGAGAAGAATTAATTGTTTACATTCGAATATGCCTTATTTCGAAATGATTAAAGATTTGCAAATAAAATTTATTATCAACCTAAAATTGAACTGTCCGATAGTCTGTCGTCCAGTCTTTATTTTATAACCCAATCCCCGATCCGTATCTCCATTTGTAGAATTTTGTAAAGTTTGAACTTGCGCTATTTTTAAACGAAAAAAGCTGTAGTATTAGGAGATGCGGAATCGAGGTTACCTTTAATGGCTGAAATTGGTCCGCAAAATTTCATGAAAATCTATTAACTCAGAAATTGTGAGAAGAGCGATGACAGAAAAGGGAAGAGACGGTATGGCTAGCGATTTTATCAAGTTCACTCGCTTTCGGAAGAAGAATTACACTAAATATAATTACTGGACTCGTTTATAAAAATACTATATATATAATTATTTAGTACAGTAGCGTATTTTGCTTTAAAGTGGCCCGAGGCCTGACAGATTTTTGGGGCCCTATTAAAATAATTTTTTTAACTCAATTCTTTTATTTTAAAAAAAAATATATACAAGTATGTAACAAAATCGAACAAATAATAGCTATTTTATAATTTAACATTATTCAATAAAAGTTTTAAAGGTAAATAAGCGGCCCCTTGCATGGTAGGACTCGAGACTCCATCGCCTATGCGAAAATTCGTCACTGATTTAGTAATATATACATAATTAGCAGTGTATATATATATATATATATTCCTACCTACAAATTTAAATTTCTGAAAAAAGAAAGACTACAGTACAATTGGAAAAATAAGTGTACTTTCTGATCAAACTGAATGTTACAAATGGTTAAAGTAAATGTTTAAAATGGTGATCTTCAGCATCGATACATTTCTGAGTACGAGTCACAACTGATTCCGTACTTCGCACCAAAGTGTCCAATGGGATTTCTGATACTACTTATATCTCAACCCAAAGTGTTCCAGGTTACGTGGTTTACGACGGTACACCTCATCTTTTAACGAGTTTCTTGCACGCTCTCCAGACTTTACGTTGCTCAATTTTTTCTTATGGGGCACATTAAAAGATGAGGTTTACCGTTGTAAACCACGTAACTTGGACATACTTTCGGATGAGATTCAAGTACTGTGTGCAGAAATCTCATTGGACATTTTGGTGCGAAGTACGGAATCAGTCGTGACTCATACTCAGAAATGTATCAATGCTGAACATCACCATTTTGAACATTTGCTTTAACCATTTCGAATATTCAGTTTGACCAGAAAGTACATTTATTTTTCCAGTTGAACTATAGTCTTCTATTTCCCAGAAATTTAACTTTGTAGGTAGGAAAATAAATTTTCTATAACAGTTCAAAATGTGTATACATTTTTTTGAACATATAATTACTAAATAATTATTTGTTTTAAAGTCAAGTTTATCTTTCATTATACACGATGTCCCAGAACGGATGATCAAACAAAGCGAGGTGATGGGAAAGGTCATTTCAAATCAGAATAACCCAATATGTAGTTGTTATCCAATGGTTGATGGTTCAAACGTTATTTCAAAATTTGTATTTTCCCTGAAATCGCCTAGTGCACCACTAAAATTATTTATTTATAAAAAATATCAGGTATTTGGTTGATATTTTAAGTATGATTCCGAAGAGTGTAATAATCTAATAAAAGCATTTTTATGAACTCCATTATTTTCACTCAATTAATAAAATGGCTTTTCTGAACAGCTGTTTCTAAAAAATTTTTGGTCCCAAATGTGGACGATAAAACGAAGTGAGGTGATGAGAGAGATGATTTTTAGATTATTCAGAACAGAGTTGTGCAATTAAGTGATGGCTGATAAAAAATGCATTTTACAAAATTTCGTTAGTTAAGGTTCTAGTTAAACTCTCCAAATTTTGTAAAATGCATTTTTTATCAGCCATCACTTAATTGCAAAAACTCTGTTTTGAATAATCTAAAAATCACCTCTCTCATCACTTCACTTTCACTTCTCATCACATTTGGGACCAGAAATTTTTTAAAAACAACTATTCAGAAAAGCCATTTTATTAATTGAGTGAAAATAATGGAGTTCATAAAAATGCTTTTATCAGAAAGTTATAATACACTCTTCGGAATCATACTTAAAATATCAACCAAATACCTGATATTTTTTATAAATAAATAATTTTAGTGGTGCACTAGGCGATTTCAGGGAAAAATACAAATTTTGAAATAACTTTTGAACCATCAACCATTGGATAACCATATATTGGGTTATTCTGATTGGAAATGACCTGTCCTAGTGATTGCCAATTTACCGACTTTTTCCGGTAATTCGGTAAAATTTTTCAAAGAAAACCAGTATATTGGTAAATTACCGGGAATTCTTTAAACCATGAATATAAAATAAAAATTCATAATAATAAGACTTTTTATTTGATTCTTACATATTGTAACAAAAGTATATGAAAAGAAATTGTACTCTAAACATAAATAATATAAATAAATTTCAACAATTTTATAACAATTTATAAATAATACTTATACATGTATAATTTTTCATAATGAAAACAATTATAAAATATATAATTAAATACGTGATCTATTTGTCAACATGTTTTAAAAAAATAAGCACGTGAGAAACATAACTGATCAACATTTTGGTCTCCTAATTGTGATCAAATTTTTGTACAAAATAGTCCAGCCATAGAAAAAGCTCTTTCAGATTCCACACTTGTTGGTTTAATAATTATTAAAGAATCGTTCATCATTTGAATATATTTATCCCTTATATTTTCCAGTTGAAAATCTTTAGTTCCTTTTTAACGATTTTATTAATATTTTTTATTCTTTGTGGAAAAGGCAGATTATCATGTTGTACAGGTATCCCTTCTATAACACGGCAGATAGGTTCCTGAAAAATATCGGTGGTGTGAAACCGTGTTATATGAGGGTTTCCTAATTTTCAAATCGTGTTAGAGAGAAACCGTGTTGTAGGAAGTCGATAGGAGGGATACTATATTTGTATTTTTCTTTTGATCAAAAGAAAAGTTAAGTTTCTTTCATGGATAACGTAATTGCAGATATCGAAGGAATTGTGCGTACTGAATTTTCGGAATCAGCAACATTCACTATTTCTATTTCAACCTGGCTGATCGGAGTATGCGTATCGTTTTTATGGCGCGGATATATGCGTTCAGTCAATTCCACGATTTTATTTCTGACTGTAGTTTTACATGTTTTATTAAAAATTCCATAATCCTCATCTTCCCTCTTATTAAGATTAGTATCGAAAAGATGCTGCGAAATATCTAAATATACAGTTCGTCGTTCTTTTATACGATATATCAAGGCCTCCATAAGTTTATTACTCAACATCGTATTCCGAACAGTTAGTTCGTACAGCATGAATTTTAGTGTAACATCGGCAATGTATAAATTAACATTTTCAGAACAGTGTTTCAACAGCAACTTTTATTGGTTATAACGCTAATATTGTATCAAACAACAATTGAAAGCCATTGTCGTTAAAATTAGTATCTAATTTTAAATCTATCAGACTTTTTCTGACACAGTTTTGAATCTTGGAAAAAAGTTCTAACATAGCGAGCAAACTATTCCATCGCGTTTTAGAGACTAGAATTAAGGAAAATTCGTCATCCATTTCTTCTTTCACATGCTTTTGTAATAGATCATTTTTTGTTGGTTTGACTACTTTTCGTATTTTGTTTATGAGAGAACGCAAATTTACATTTTGTACAGAATTTGTTTGAGAACTAGTTACTACATCCTGTATTACTTCTAAAATCTCGCCTTATATTCAGTTTCTCCGTCGGAGTTATCAGAATACTCAGAATCACCTTCAGCTGATTCAACAGATTCCGGTTCTTCGTCTTCAGTTTGATCAACTGCTATATCATTTCTATTATACAAAACTTTGATCATAGCCAACTGGATTCCATACGCTAAACATAATTGGTGATTTATATTAATAGACCATAGATCAGCGAATAAGTACAAAAAAGCGTATTATAGTTATATATATAATTTACCGAATTACCGGTAACAATTTGAGGCTAAAATTCGCAATTTACCGGTAAACCGGTATTGCAATCCCTTACCTCTCCCATCACCTCGCTTCGTTTGATCGTCCGTTTCTGGGGCACCCTGTACATCTTTTTCCTATTCTTATTAGATGAGTATTTTTAATATTACCGTATTACTTGGAATTTAAGCAACACTTTTTATTCAAATTTTTAAGAGGTAAAATTTGGTTGCGGCTTACATTCAAAGCGAATATTTTAACATCTTATTTCTGCCGATCTACTCCCCAACGATCGGGTTTTTGCTTTACACTCTACGAATGCGCATAGTATTACGATTGTTTATAACAGTTTATTCAGTGATTCCCCGTTCGAACTTTTCTGATTTAATCCATTTACTGATTGATAGCAGCTGTGTGTAATCGTGTCGTATCTGGCCGTATTTTAATTTTAAGAAAAAATCACGAATTACTATAATGCTGTTTATAACTACTGATGGAAACAAATTGCCACGTTTTATTATTTTAAACAAAAAACTGTAGCCAAAAAATATTTTCCTAAAGATGTTATAATCCGAGCACAAAAGAATGCATGGATGACAACAGAATTGATGAAAGATTGATTAGAACATGTTTGGGAGAAGACACCTGGCGCTATTTTAAAAAATAGAAGCATGCTAGTAATGTATGCATTCTGGGACATTAGTAAAAATAAAAACTGTGATCTGGTAATAAGCCAGCAGGTATGACTACTCAACTTCAATCACTCGATGTGCCTGTTAACAAACTCCTTAAATATAGAATGAGAACCCATTATGAATCATGGTTAAATCGAAAAGATCATCCATTGACACCAACTGGTAAAATAAAACGATCATCATCATCTACAATAGCTCAGTGGGTTTTTGCAGACTTGAAAAATATCCCTGAAGAAATTACTTTTTTAAAATGTTCATTACTAATGATTTAAATGGCACTGAAGATTATGCGCTCTGGTGCAATAGCGACCATGAGAATTCAAGTTCCGAAAGTGAAGATTTCGAAAGTGATAGATTCTCAATAAATTAGGTAGCGTATTATATATATTAGTACCTACTGAAGTAAATAAAAATGTTTCTTATTTTTCAATACCTATTTTAAAATCAATTTTATTATTTATTATTTTTTCCAGTTTTAAAATCCTACAGCGGCTTAAATTCGAAGTAATACGGTGATATATCAAAAGCATTTTTTGTAAAACTTCAATCTCTAAATCTAGCCATTATTTTCATTTTTTATTTAATTTTAACAATTCGGGTATTTAGTATCGTATTGAATAAAAGTTTTTATCAATTAAACAGGAATTCGAAGAATGAAATACGATTTCGTGAACAGATATCTTTCCATCTTCTTTAGAAGAATGGGCTATAGTGTTGGAAAACATCCTTTGTTATATTCATTAACACCGTTACTACTAATTGGAGTATTGTCTAGTGGATTCCATAAAATAAAAATTATGAAGGACACCGAAGACTTGTACAGCCCTGCAAATGGAAGAGCAACGAAAGAAAGACGTGCTGTTGAAAGGCTATTTCCTTCTAATATGTCAGACATCGATATTACTAGAATTACCAGACTCGGTAGATTAGGATTCGTAATATTCGAAAATAAAAATCAGGGATCAATGTTGAATGAAATTATAATTGATGAAATTATTAACGTCGATAATATCATACAAAATATAACTATTGCATGGAATAATAAAACATATACTTATCGTGATTTGTGTGCTAGAACCGCAGATGGAAGTTGCTTCTATAACAATGTGTTTTTTCTCAAGGGAAAAATTAAAAAAATTCTTAAAAAGTTATTTCGAATAAGGTAAGTGTTTTATTTTCGTTATAAATATGATTTATGTATACTTATAGTCAGTAATCTACTTAAAATATCTGTTTAAATATACTATAATTTATGAATGGCAAAAAGTGAATGAATGCTAATAAAAACTTTTGCCTATTCATTAAATATTGTAAGAAAGCATATACTATAATTCGATTCTGAAAAAACTAAATTCCTTATTATTTTTCAGATATCCTGTTGATATTAATGAAGTAACTATGAATGCAATATTTTACGCATACAATTTAGGCAAAGTATTAACCGATGAAGATGGTTATGTCGAAGATATTGGTGCCATAAGATTAATATATTTATTGGACTACAAAGACATAACCAAGAATATGTTAAGTTTAAAATGGGAAGAGCAATTTATCGAAACGTTAATTCAAATTAAATGTGAACACTTAAACATTTACCAATTTGCTGCGAGTTCAATTGATGTGGAATTGAATAAAGTGACAGAGTTGGCTTTGCCTCTCTTACCTATAACTGTATTTATTATGCTAGTATTTTCTGTTGTAACTTGCATGACAACAAATTGGGTGACCAGCAAACCTTGGATAGGAATAGCTGGATGCTTAAATCCAATGTTAGGCGTTATCGGAGCCTTTGGTCTTTTGCTATGGGCGGATATGGAATACATCGATATCAATATTTCTATTCCGTTTCTTCTCTTAGGTAAGAAATAAATTTTAAACTATATTTTTACAAAATTGACTATAATACATCCAATTTTCTCTCTTATGGCTGACAAACTAAATACATTGCGATGGTCAACGTGTCAAGGGCACCCACGAGGCCAAATTGCGGCTCTTTTATATCTTCAATGTAGCTCTATACCATAAAAATAAAATAATATTAATATGGCGCAAATACCTATTTAGTTACCTTCTATTAAAAAATAATATATTTATAATTTGTTCATTTATTGTAAAAAATAGTAAGCCTCTACAGAAAATAAATGCGTGTGAAATATATAATTTTTAAAACCATTACTAAGATTACCCGAAAAACTGATGCGGCTCTCATTAATCCAGAAAAACTGATTTCATTTCCAAGTACTGTATTTGAAATTCTCCTATGTAGCTGGTAGTGAGTGACACGAGGTTTGATCACTCCTGATATATACTTTTTCAAAATTCAAACATCGAAGACTATTCGAAATTTACAGGATCATTCCTAATTATTTAAGATTAATTTTAAGGATTATCTGATCTAGTTATAAAAATAATTCAAAATAAAAGCGGATGGCTGGTTCAAACATTATAACTGAAATATTATTTCTAAAATTGTTATTTGAATGTAAATGCTATTAGCCTATTATAGTCATCTGAAAAAATTTTAAATATATGATACTTTATTAAAGTTGTTGAATTTTTATCCCTCAACGAGTTGCAAAATATTTTAATAAAAAACACTGAAGAATATTCATATTATATTTTAGATAATTGTTTATTCGTTTTCAAGCTAAATGATACAAATTTTGAAGTTTGCATGTGTTGTATGCTCTCTTGAAAACACATTCCTTATATAAAAATTATAACATCATTTTATTATACCAATAATTTTTCAGGTTAATAGACAAGATATAGTAGCACAAAAGAGTAGAGCGCGTCATTTCTTCGCGTCCTATTACATAATACATCGTCGACACACTGTCGCCGCATTAATGTAAACATCAATTCTTTAATAAAATTTATAAGTAAATATCATCGTTAGTTAATATACATAGCATCCCCATTAACAATTAGAAATTTACATTAAGTAATTGATAACATTTCGTTACTGATATTACATAAAATTATTTTTTAATCTATTAATTTAATGAAAATTATTAGTTGTTGAGAATAAAAACAAGTGAAATTATTTCAATTGATTTTATTCTCAAGATCTAATAATTATTCTTTATGCTTACCGAGAATAAATCAATAGTGGCTTTCGTATTCTAAGCGTACATCTTCTTTCCTCGTTATTCTCAGAATTATCATTGATTCTTGAGCTATTTTCAATCGTTTTATTATCTCTTCAGTTTTTAATATCAAGGCAAAATCAAAATCCGCTTGATTATAAGGTTGTTTAGACATTTACATATGATTACAGTGAACTTTTCTGCAACCATTTTTCCATTCAACCAAATAAACATTTTGTCCCAAAATTTTCTTTATTCTACCTAGATACCAATTGTATTTGTTTCTATTCCAAGTTTTAAACAAACTGAATCATTTATCTTAAATTTTTACTTTTAAATCTTTATTATTTACTTGTTTGTTAATCATTTTCGGATGAAGGGATGTAAGAACATTCCTAATCTTTATGTTTAAAAATAAATAAGACGGAGTCTCATTCGTATCTGTATGTGGTGTATTTCTATATCTGTATAAGAATTTCTGAAGATACAGACTTGCGTTTATTTTAGGATATTATAACATGGGTTTCCTTAAAGCATACTTTAGATTTTTAACCATAGCCTCTGCTACCCCGTTTGATGCTGGGTGATAAATTGGTGATGTAATGTGATTTATTTTTAAAAATGTTTTAAATTCCCAAGAATTAAATGGTGGTCCGTTATCAGAAACCAACACTTGAGACAATCCAAATCTACTGAATAGTTCTATTAAAACTTTACATACTTGATTAGCGGTATTGTGTTCCATTTCAAAAATTTCTGGCCATTTAGAAAATGCGTCTATGACGACAAATAATGACGTCCTTTAAAACTAGCAAAATACACATGGACTCTTTCCAATGGTTTTTTAGTTGATGTCCATGAAATATATTGATGTGGTAGATCCGGATTTACTTTTCTACATGCACATTTTAACTTCTTTTTCAATATCTCCATCTATAAACCATCTACACTGTAGTCGGCAGCACCTCTGTCTTTGGTATTAGTTAGGCTTAGAAGTTAGCTATCATCATAGAGAAGCACTTACGCCATATAATACTTGTGATTGCTGCATTTCTCAATGTAACACAGAAAAAGATAAATGACATCAGTTTCATTCATTCCTTAAAGATAGTAATCTAAAAAATCCTGGAGTATCGCTATTAAAACAAGAAAGACAGTATAAAGCGTGCCAAAGATTGCAGCTTGCATTCTCGCGACACCGATTACTCTCCATTGAAAACGACAAGTTAGTTACAATTATTAATTTTTAATGCTATAAATTTTGATATAAAAAACAGAAATTATTAAACACGTCTATGTTAAAACATAGGTCTTCTGTCATTCATCATTTGTCCGTAGCTGGCGACTGCAGAGGAGGGCGTCCTCTTAACCAGTACGCCACAGGATCCCGCGAGCTTTTCACAACTTACATCCACTTTTGTCGGTCTAAGATTATATTCTGAGCTTCTTCGACAGATAGACGCTGTTTCTGTAGATCATCCTCGATATGTTTCATCTATGTTTTCTTTGGCTCCCCTAGTTGAATTTTCCAGTTGGGAGGCCTGTCGCTGAGAGCAATGGATGTGGGAGCCGCTTGTTGGCCATGCGGCAAACGTGTCCAAACCATTGCAGACGGCGTTTCTGGATCTCATCTGTGATTGATGATTGATGGTCGCATCTTTCCCGAATGGCCTCATTTCGAATACGATCACAGATAGAGAGGCCTAAGATTTGTCTCAGGCCTCTCATCTGAAAAACCTCGAGCTTTTCAAATCTGCAGCTAATAATGTCCATGTTTCAGCGTCATATAATAGTATTGGGGTGATTAGCGTTCGGTAAAGGCGGATCTTGGTGTTGAGGGTAATGTTTGGTTTCTTCCAAACACACCACTTAAGTGATGCAAATGCTGCGGCATCACTTAAGTGGTGTGTTTGGAAGCAGAGCCGGCTCTTGACTTCGGCCGACGACGCTGTTTGCTTCTCTTGTATGACTGATCCCAGGTACTGAAATTCCCTAACCTGCTCGATCTGTGCGCCATCGAGATGGACGTGCGCTGGTGAACCATTTGTGGTTAAGACTTTCGTCTTCTCGGCATTGATCTTGAGCCCATATGATTGAGCTATTCGAGCGATGTCGTATAAATAGTCGGTCACCTCAGCATCTGAGTCAGCGAAGATGGCGCTGTCATCTGCCAACATTAAATCTGTCACAAATCCACCCCTGCCAAATTTAACTCCTCGTCGGTCCTTGAACACTCGGCGTATGATTGCATCAATAACTATGTTAAAAAGCAGTGGCGAAGCGACGTCTCCCTGGCGGACTCCAGTCTGAACTGGGAATTCATCAGAGAGCCCGTTTCGAATTTGGACGCTGCTGGTAGATTCTCTGTATGACGTTTGAAGAATTCTGATGACCTTCGGTGTATGCAGTCGAAAGCGGATTTGAAGTCACCGTTCGTTGGCCGCATCGAATTCGTTTCTCGGCCAGTTGGCGGAGGGTGACTATTTGGTCAATACACCTAGGATTTGGTCGAAAACCAGCCTGTTCTTCTCGGCTCGTTTGTTCGCGGAGTTTCTGTAGTCTTAATTGAATGATCTTCATAAACACTTTCCCTATGATTGAGAGGAGACTGATGCCACGATAGTTCTTACATTATCTGCTATCCCCTTTCAGTATCGGCACAACAATTGCTTTTTTCCATCTGATGGTATACCCTCTGATTGCCAGATGAGTGCCAGGAGAACATGTAGCCGTTGCAATATGACTTCACCACCAGCTTTCATCATTTCCGCGGTGACTTGGTCGATTCCCGGCGCCTTTCCATTCTTTAGTGATTTGATTGCTGCCTTAACTTCAACAATGGTCAGGGCGTCATCAGAAAATGGGTTTGCAGGTGGGCTGACATATGGTGGATCAGGCAGCGGTCCTTGAGGTGGGTTGTGATTGTATAGCTGATCGAAAAATTCACGCCAGCGTTGTAGGCGTTCACTAGTCGAACTTACAAAAGAGCCATCCACCTTTTTGATGTTATCATTCGTCGAGTTTATCTTGCCACCAAGTCTTCTGATTGTCTGATATAGTGTGTGGTATTCGTGCCGTGATGCAGCCTCTTCATTTGGGCTGCAATATTGTTCCAGTATATTTCACAATCCTCCTTCAGATTCCGTCACACTCTTTGGTTCAATCTCCTATATTCTTCAAAGTTGATGTGCTTTGCTCGTTTCCGTTCCACCACCGGGTCCAAACATTCATCTGAAATCCAGAGCTGTGTCCGATGGCGTATGATCGGGCACAAGGATGCAGCACATTCGATAATAGCCTCAGATATTTGCACCTGTTCAATGTTGACATTGTCAGAGTGGGGGAGTAGTGCAAACTTGTTTGATAAAGCTAATTGGAATTTACGTCCAATCGTAGGGTCCCGGAGGCACTTCCAGTCCCTCTTGGTGGGTGGCGGGTCTCTTTTCTTCGTTCTGCGGAGTCGTAGTCGCAACTTTGCACGGATGAGGTAGTGATCGGATCCACAATCAGGGCCACGCATGGCTCACACGTCTTGGAGCGTCGATCGAAAGCGATTATTGATCAGAACATAGTCCAGCATTGCTGAGTCTTTCCCAGCTGGGTTCCGCCACGTTAGTCGGTGCTTCGTGAGGTGCTGAAAGACGGTGTTCCCAATGACTAGGTTGTTTGTTGCTGCAAATGATAAAAGTCGCAGTCCATTGTCGTTCATTTCACCATGGCCAAACGGCTATTCCCAGCCGTTTCTGTTGGTGCCGACGTGGGCGTTGAATTCACCAGCCAATATAATGACCTCGGTTCTTGGTAATGAATCCATAATGTCTTGGAGTTGGGTATAGAAGGCGTCCTTCACAGCATCCGGGCTTGTTTCAGTTGGCGCGTAGACAGATATTATGTGTGTCTTGATTGTGTCATCAATTGAGAGGATTTGCAATCGGTCGGAAATTGGATGGAAGACAATGACACTCTGGGTGGCCCTCTTGTTGGCCATAAAACCGACGCCAGATTCCCGCTTATCACCTCCGGAGTAGAAGAGTGTAAGAGATTCGTCGACCATCGGCGGGCTTATCACTAACGTGCCGGATCCTTGAGTCGTAGTTCTGATATTGCTGCGATGGAGATTTTGCATTTCATCAGTTCAGTGGCGATTATTTCCTTTCGACCGACATGGTGGCCCGTTCGGACGTTCCATGCGGCGATACGTATCTCAATTTTTGGTGTGAAATATTTAAGTCTTTGGCCAGTAGTCCATTTCTCGCCGACACCCTGGTTCCCCAATGCTGGCGCATCGGCTGCCCCGGATGCGGTAGCATTATTTGTCATTTGTAAGCTTGTTTGATCTATTTGGATTCATGCCTGAGTTTCACGGCCACTGCGGCAAGGTGACCAACCCTCCTCCTTTCGCAGCCGGGCTTGGGACCGTCCATGGCGGAGTTAGGTCCATAGGTCTTCTGTAATTAATGCTTCAAATCAACTTCAAGTATTTGCTGAAAAACAACCTCGACCTCTCTTTCTGATGTTGCTGATCTTTCTTCAAACGAGTTATGGATTGTTGAAAGGTTGAAATTATTCAAATATTTCCTTGATATTACATTTATTGGTGAAAATTGTTCAGGTGATGAAAATGAGATGAGGTACTCTCTAAATGTTTTGAGACAACTAGACTGCGGATGAGATCGTGTTTTTGCCACGCAGAAAGTCTGAAATTTAATACAATTCAAATGTAAAAATAAAGCAGCAATTATGAGCATACTTAAAATATGCTATTAAGCATTACATTAATATTATAGAAAAGTTAACAGAAATAAACAATTTAAAAGGTTAGTATGACAAGTGTCTGATGCATCATAAGCATTCTTGATAAATAACGACGGAATGCATTAAATATCAATTTTCCTAAAATCATGAAAGATTCTGACATATTTACGATTTTCTTTTACAAACACGGTATATAAATAAAATCATGATCCAATTGAAAAATAGTTTCCACAAACGAAACATAAAAATAATTATGTAAATAAAATAAGGGCCAATAAAAGGTTATATACAACATTATGATCATCCTATAAGATCTCAAGAAGTAATTTTTTACTATGAAGGACCTTTAATAGATACATATGCTTACAATTAGTGTTTCTAAATTCCCGACATTTTGGAACCTTCGGACAGATCGGAAATCGTATTTCCCGAGAATTCCCGAAATAATCTTTTTTATTTAATTCTTGATCATCTGTAATAATGGCTATAACAGTAAATATTAATAAAAGCCGTAGAGAAAATGGGCAAACGGGATTGGTTCCCGACATTTTGGAACCTTCGGGAATTGAGAACGGGAAATCGTATTTCTCGAGAATTCTAGAGAATTCTCGAAATATCGTGACACTCCTATTTGTGAAAATTCGGAGCAAAAAATGAGTAAATAAAATTTCCTAAATGGCGTTTGACCGGAATTTCATGACTAGTACACATCTTACCCTGAGAGCTAAACAAGGTAACAGCAAATATTAATAAAAGCCATAGAGAAGGTGGGGCAAACGAGGTTCGTGGACCCAATGCAATCTTTATCTGTTACATTTCAGATTTTCTCAAAATATAAACAATATAATTAATGCAAACTTTATTTAATCAGTATTATTTTATAATTTATAGTATATAGTGAGATTTTACGTATATCACACATCAACAATATGTTAACATACATCACAATCGTCAGCCACAAACAAACTGATCGAACGGAGGTGAGTGATAAATTGTGAAAGTGAACTAAGAAGAACTGTGAGTTATTCTGAATTAAAGACGTAATTTCAGAATAACTCACAGTTGTATGACAATTATCTGATTTTGAGTTGTATGACATAATTATCGGATTTTGAATTGAATTTAGTTATAGTGAAACAAGATTATTTTGTTTTGTGTGAATAAATTGGACAATACGAAATATAGCTGTATTCACTCTATTAATCTCTACGAACTCGTAAAACCCTACAAAACGTGACAATATGATACTGTTATAAATGGCATAATGCAAAACAATCAAAATAAAACCCAAGAATCTCTACGAACTCGTAAACCCACAAAATGTGACAATATGTTACTCTTTTAATTTATAATGCAAAACAATCAAAATAAAACCCATTTTTGTTTTCATTTAAAAACCGTGTAAAAGCGAAACCGTGTAAATTGAATACCGTGCAAATCGAGGGCTAGGTGTATCTTAGACATCATTTCATGTTATTGCTATTCTATCAAACTATTGCAAAGATTAGAAACTGGAGATTTTTTGGCTTTACACAAAACATCATTAGAAATCAGCCTATATCACAAGATAGTAATGAACAGTAGAATTATTTAAAATTGCAATAAAATGAATGATTTTTGTTCAGAATATCGATGATTGAGTTATTTTAAGCTTCTTATGGCTGTTTTAAGTATTATTTTATGATTAGTTGCAGATTATTTTTATTTTGAAGTATAATTTAGAAGTGAATATATAAAAACCACAGACTTATCAGCTTTGTTTATTGACTTGAAGATATATAATTAACCCACTCACAACCAAGCCCATTTTAAACATGGGCAAATGCTTTGCATAAACAGACCACACCTGTTTTAAATTATGTGAAACAGAATTCAAATCAATATAAAGTTATTCCTGTATCTAACATGTGCTCAGTGCTTTTTTGTACCTAATCTGGCAATGCTGCTTATATACTCAATACAAGTGCTTCCATTTAGGAAAAAATTTTGAAATTGTATTTATATTTTTTCAAAGACTGAAGCAAACCAGCTCTGTGTCATATTTCAGTTTTCAGTTTTTGTTTGTATAAGATTGATTTTTTTTTTTTTTATGATATTTGAGTTATATATTTGTTAGAGAGATTATTTATATGATAATCATTAAACATCTTAAAATTCAATGAATTTATCTAAATCTGATAGACAAAAAAATTAAAATATTTCAAAATTTTTATTCAAAAAAAAATTTTTTTTCCAGCAAAATAGGAAATTTTTTTATTCCTAAAAATTTTGAATTAATACAACCAGTCACAAATTTTTGAGAAACTTTCAAAAAAACATCAGTCCAGAACCACATAGATGACCCTTAACATTGGATGTCAATGAGTTGTATTGCTATGAAATTTTTAAAGTAAATTCAGAACATATCGGATGAAATTTTTTTTTATATAATAGTTTTGCCAATTTCATTGTATTCCAAGTTTTATTGGAATTTTATTTTTGTAGATTTTCATAGGAAAATAAACAATGACTTTTTGCAATTTTTTGGTCCATATAAAAAATAATAAGATTGGTGAAAATTTTCTAAATCTATAGAATTTAATGATTATAATAATATATATTTGTTGTTATATGATGAATAATATGCCTCTGATGCAATAATTTATAAATTTATGAATAATTATCACTTATTAATATAACAATTTGAAATTCATAATGTGGCAGATGAGGGGTTACTGGTTAAAAAAAATTAGCAATCAATAATTGCTGCTATTTTTATTTAAATTAAAGGAAATTCTAATGCTATTCATATATTATTCCAATTCAGCAAGTAGTTAAAGCCTTTCAAATATCAACATAATAGTATTTGCTAATTCATGAAACAATTTTACAAAATACAATATTAAATCAGGAAATATTCGAGGATATACTGGTTTTTTTTAATTTCATGATAAAAATTTAGATGTATGAATTACATGATGTCATGAATTATGTGGGTAAATATGATATTTCATTATAATAAAATATTTGTAGATGCTAGTTTGGTAATTTTTTAATGAAAATAATTAACAAATTTTTGACCTTATATAATCAGTTAGATTGGACAAAAAATGAAATGGAATTACAAAGATTGTGAGTTCTGATATGTAATATAGTAAAATTCTGTTGTGTGTCATGGAACTTGGAAGAATTGCCTGTTACAGCAGTTATTCATTATATCAAAGAATATAAAAATATTGACACGTATATGAATTACTTTGCATGTGCTTTTTTGCATGTTAATACTATATTTGCTTCATTTAATTTCCTCTTTTTTATTTTATTTTTGAAACCCTGCAATATGAAAATGAAAAAGTATGAAGAATCTTAATAATATATTGATAAAAATATCTTAGGCTCAAATATTATAAAAAAAATCACCAATAAAATTAACTTTTAATATAATTTTTTCACACTTCATTAATTTTGTCAAAATTCTTTTCTTTTAATCCATTCCAAACAGTTTTCTTATTTTAAAGTAGATGACAAACGTGCTATATATACATGAAGTTTTGATTCCTATCAAAAATGGATATTTTTAATAAAAATATCATTTTCCATAATTAAAAAATATTACTAAAAACATCAATAAAATATATTTTTGTTTTGAATACTTTTGGAAAAGTATTCAAAACAAAAATATATTTAAATTTTTAATATTTGAGAAACTGAATATTATAATTTAAAATTGTATAGTTAAATTTTATTGTCCTTCTGTCTCTGATTAGCTCCTGGCAGTTTTGTTGTGATTAATACTAATACAATTAAAAGTACTTTCTAAAACATTAATTACCCACAAAACATGACAATATGATACTCTTTTAATTTATAAATGGCATAATGAAAAACTGTAAAAGCGTTTAAAAACTGATTTTATTTTGAGTCATTTAAAAACTGTAAAAGCGAAACAGTGTAAATTGAGTGCCGCGCAAATCGAGGGCTAGGTGTATTAAAAAAATAAATGAGTTACGTAAAAAATTATTCACTTTTACTTAATTATCACACCGTAATTTCAGCATTTTTTCCATTTCAGCAATAATACCATGATGTTTACTAATTATGCTTTTGGAAGGATTGAGCATTTTTCACCATATTGGAAATTTTTTCATTATCTTTTATGATTGTTCTTACTGTGGATTCCAGTAGCTCAAACTTCTTTGCCAATTCACAAATTTTCATTCCGTTATCAAAATCTTTGATAATGTTAACTTAGCATTCCAAAGATATTGCAATCCTTTTCTTACTAGGTACAGGAGAATCAGATTTACTTATCATGCACATAGAGTTCGCACGAAATGCATGTAATTCATATCACAGCAAAATAGCATACAGCATGTTGCTGAACAAAAAAAAAAAAAATATCAAGAACTGTGTAACTCTGAGTTCGTGTAAGTCAGGGTATTACTGTATATATTGTGGTGACAATTTATAATAATTTATGAAACTAATAAAAATGCCAATGTAATGAATTGTATTTACTATCATACCATTGCCATTTACCAGTATTTACTATCATACCATACCATTGCCAATAGACTATCAAATAATATTGATAAAAATGATCAAACAATCCATGCAGTCCTTTACTGAACAATTAATCAAATTCTCATATATTCTGATGAAAGATGATTTTTCTGATCTATTCATTTGGTCATTTATTACTATATAAAACTTTTTATCACTTACCGTATAGTGTATTTGGCATTCTAGTATAGAATTTGCATTTTCTGCTATTTTTCTTTTACACACAGAAAAGAGGATACAAATACAATTTTGATGAATTATGATAAAATAATTGATTTGCCAGAGACATTTGAAAACAAAAAGTAACAATTTTGAAATAATTATAAACATTTCTATGAACTAACATTTTTCTCAAACTTTAGAAGATAAAAAAACTTCAAAATGTGCAAAATATTAGTTTTTCATATTTAAATGTTCTCACTTTTAATGCTGTTTCCATTCATCAAGCCAATAATAAAATGCTATTGTCTATGGTTGCATAGTTTCGATTTTAATTTTGAATGAGGTTGAAATAATCAGCTGTGCTATATTCAGTGTCAGAAGAATATTGTAATAGTCTCTAAAAAAATTTTGAGTTTAAATTTTGGAGATTTGTTTAAAGTCATACAAGGGCTCATCATTTATAATGCTAAAAAATTTATTTATATTTTAAAAATTTTATTTAAAATTTGAGAGCCCAAATAAAGAATTCTGGGTTAAATATATCAATTAATCTTAGAATAAAATTGAAAAACTTGAAACAAGCTATCTAAAATACAGATAAACTATCACTTCGTTAAAAAAAATAAATAAATTTTTATATTTTTCTTTAATATAAATAATAGGTAAAGAAAAATATAACCAATAAATAAATTACCGTATTATTTAAATGTAAAGACTGCTGAAACATGATGTATTAAATATTAAATGGTACTAATAATAAGGCAGAGAGAGATTCTGTATAAGCCAAAGAATTTTTGTGGAAAAATTCTGAATAAAAGGGGTCAGAGTTTATACATGAGGAAAAAAATTTTCAAATTTTTTGAAGTATTTTCAATGCATCTTTGGTGTCAATCATGTGATGCTTAATATTTGTTTCTAATAAAAATCATAATCTTACTGATTCTTTGATTTTTTTGTTAAAAAATATGTTGATATTATGACTGCACATAATTTAATATTTTTAGATATTTAAATATTGGGTACTAACAAAATATGATCAAAGATGCATAAATTAGATGCATTGCATGGTTCTGCTTAAGCTTGGACTGTTTAATACCATGTTAGAATTCTATTTTTAAAGTTTAATTAAATTCCAAATATCAAATCAAATATCTAATTTTTTTGGTAAAAGATATATTTAGTATAGGGTGACTGTTTATCCTGGATTTTGATGAATTGTCCTGCATCAGTAAATATCCCAGAAAACATTCCAGATTTTAAAGTCCATCCTGTTTTCAAAATGCAGGTTCAAAACATATGTCGAATCAGTGTTGTAAAAGTTCATGCTGACAATTGCCAACAGTGTTTTACTATTCAAATCCTTCAATACCAGCTCAATATATTATAATTTGAACTAATTATATCCATGCTAAATTTTTTTACTTGAAAAAAAGACTATCATTATCTTCAAATTAGTAATAGTTGTTTTTGAAATAAAACATGATTGATTCAGTAAACCAGGCTTTTGTATATAAATCTTTTAGAATATTTTGTATTAAAGTATGCAATATGGAACAATATAGAATAATGTATAGAAGATATATTATAGATTTATATTCTATAGCTCTTTGATTCTAATTTTACTGATTTCCGAGATGAATTGATCTGTATTCTTTATACTCAATATACTTTCTGAGAACTCAATATAAACTATTAGGAATTTTTTCAAGTTATAGAGTGAATTTATAGTTAATCAAAGAACAAAATTCAGTTGATTTTAAAATTGTCAAAAGATTCTGATCAGGGCATTACCATAGAAACAACAAAAATGAAACTACCGGTAATTGTTTCTATTAGAAAACAATCAAATTCTTACTCAAATCTAACTTTATATATCAATTTAGTAATATGATCATCTATATATTTTCTGAATCATTCATAGTTGGTCCAGTAATTAATATAGTACTCACAGAAAGTTAAATTGCAAATTGTTTTGATTTTAATTTATATATATTTGACAATTTGTATTATTATTTTATAGACTATTATTTTTTCTGTATATTAGCTTGCATATATTCCAGACTAACAAAAAGCAATGAAAGCCCAAACAGCATTTCTGGAGCAAGTGCAGGCCTGATATCTGAATAAAAAGTTTTGAAACAACCTTCCTTCACTGAATGTGTTTTATTGTTTTTAAATTAATGAATTATTGCCACATTCATATTGTATGTAGCTTTAGAATAATCTATTATTTCTCGCATTACCATTGAATCTTATCTTGAAATACCTTTTATAAAAAAGTATAACTCTAAGGAAAAACATCAAAATTATAGAACTGATACAAAAAAAAAATTTAAAGAGGCTATAATATTTATAAAATAGAAATCAATAATGAATATTTGATTAACTGCAGAGACTGTGATAATCTCTTTCTTGATTCATGCCTGTAGCCTTGTAATAGAACTGGCACAGTATTCAAAAGGAGGAAGAAAATAAGATAGGAAAAAAAATACTCAAATATCAATCAGATGGCAGCATACATTCCTAACTCTTCATATTATACTAGTTTCATTCTACAGTATAGTCATTCTTTTCTTGTATGTCTGTCTCTCAAACTTTCTGAAACAAATATTTCCTCAGATACTCATCTGTTTTGTTCTCTCCATTGTTTCCTTGGCCCTCTCTCATACTTACTTTGTTAATAGCTCTTCACTCATTTGTTCCATATGAGTAAACCATCTCAAAAAGTTGACTTACATACTGCATTTATCACACTCTTTTCACTCCATATTACTTTTGTATTTTGTCATTTGAGTTACCATCTTGTCACTCTCCAGAAACATCTCAAAAGTACCTCATTTCCATTGTCACACATACAGATCCTCTACTTTCACTTATATCTGTACTTCTTTTGTCCTCCTTACATTTCTCCATCTCCTCAATAGATTCATTCCAAAGATCACCAGATAATGATCTGAGCCTATCTCTGCACCTTTCATCATTCGTGTCCATAACCTTTCATCACACAGAATCAAATCAATGATGCTTCTATAATCTCTCTCATGACTCTCCCAAGAGTATGACCTTGTGCCTAAAGGTGTTTGAGACAACTAACTCTTTCAGCACAAACTTCTAACAGCTGTTCTCTACTGTCATTCATTCTAAGCTCACCATATTTTCCAACCAATCCCTTCATTCCATCTCGCTCCACATCAACTCTGATATTCAAATCTCCAGCCATAATCACTCACACAGTGCCACAATTTTCATTTATTATATCATTCAAGCCACATCAAAATTTATCTTTTTCATTCTCGCTCATACCATCCACAGGAGCATACACTCAGATACACATTCTGCAGTACTAATTTCATCCTTACACTTATTGTTCTCTTTTATTCTAACACACACTTTTTGTTCTCTCATCAGCACACCCACACTACTTGCTCACTTATTATCTTTTACTCCAGACCATACTCTCATAATGTCATTCCTTATACACTCAAACTCACATTCTTTTCTATATGTTTTACATACACAGACACACAGAGCACATTATTTATATTTGGACATTTCATTTACAAGCTCTTGTTCATTCTCTTTCACTTATCTATTCATATTCCACATACCCGATCTCTATTCATACTTCCATTTCCATTGTCCTTTATTCAGTTTAGTTTTAAAGCTGGTTTGATGGTCTAATTTTCTTTCCTCTGAGCTTTGAAAATCATAAGTAAAAATTTCACAATGTTGGTGATTAACCAAACAATGGTATAGTCTGGTGAAGGGACTGCCCCCTTGAGGGTCCTAGATAATCCCGGGCACCACTTCCTCAGGCACCTAACTTTTGGCCATTATGGAAAGTTGAATTATCAACAGCCCAGAAAGATCAATGGAGTACACAATCCTTATTGCCATGTAAAGATGTGGGCCTAAAGGGAGTATTTTATTATTATATAACATTTAATTTATTCTGTACCATACCACTGAATATGAAGTCTCATCAAAACAGTTTTGATAATATTGGTCAATAAATATGGTTCTTTTTAAGCTTAAATTGTTATTTACTTCATTGAGAGTGGGTTAAAATTTATTCTATAACTACTAATAAAACAGTCTTCAGCCCTTATTTAAGCAAAAAAATTATAGTTTAATAACTATTAAAGATAACTTAATAAAGCCATCATCAGTAATAACACGAATTGGAACAAATTAAATTCTTTGAATCATGCTCTTCCAATTTGTCTTATTTAAAAGTGTTATCATCAGTAATAACACGAATTGGAACAAATTAAATTCTTTGAATCATGCTCTTCCAATTCGTCTTATTTAAAAGTGTTAATCTTATGTAAATCACACACTAGCACTCTATGCAGTTTTGGTTATCTAAGTATTTAATATATTAAGAAGTCTTAGTACAAATGTTTTCGGTGCCACCTCGCACCCTCCTCAAGTACACTATTCTATTGTAACAACAGAACTTCTTTCTGTATATGCTCGTATAACAACAAGCATATACAGAAAGCCTACGTATAGCCCAGTTTTAATCCCTAACTGGTCAAAAGACCCAATAAATTATAAAAAGGCGGCATTTAGGAGCTTCTTTAAAAGAGCACTTGAATATTGTACGGAGCAAGATGAGTTAAGAAGAGAAGTGGAGTATATTCTAGATATAGGATACAAGCACGGGTATAATAAAGGGTTTCTTATAGAATTGTTTAAAAAAGTGAAGAAAAAAGCTCAAATAAAGGAAAAGAGGAATGAAGATAGGAATAGAATTAATGAAAGGAAGTATATGCCTATACCGTACCACTTAAAAGACTTAAAAATGGTAAAAGAAGTGGCTAAAAAAGAAAAACGATGTCTGGCCCCTAGAAGACCCCCAACGATATTTAATTTAGTACGTAATGATAAAGACCAATTAGCACAGATGGAGAGGAGTGGGGTCTATAGTATTCCTATTAAGGATGTGCAGACACAAGAAAAAGCGGCATATGTAGGTGTAACGGGGAGAACATTAGCTTCAAGAATCGAAGAGCATAGAAGGGATATCGAGAAAGGGAAACTGAGTACATCATTGGCAATCGAGGCATATAGTAGAAATCTAAACATAAACTGGAAGGAAAGTAAGGTCATAAAGAATGTTATACCAGGGATGCAACCTACTATAACTGAGTCAATTGAAATAATAAAAAGGAAAGTGCCGGAGAAACTAGTTAATGACAGAGTAGCCTGGGAGTTGTCACAAGCCTGGAAATACGCGCTCAGTGAGGAAATGAAACTAAAAGAAGTAAGACAAGGAAGACAAAGAGAGGACGAAAATGAATAGTATGATTTTGGAGACACGAAAGGACATTTAGTGGCTAGAAAAACCAAAAGAATAACAGGTGTAGCAGAGGATGATACAGGAAATATGTTATAGACTATTTTTGTGTGTTATATTGAACTTTTTGAACTGTGATACATATATAAGCTTGTAGTACAATATGAATTTTTGAAAATTTAATGCGTTATTGTTAGATTCGATCGAATTATTGTTGTTTTTAAATGTTAGAAAAGAACTGTGTACGTTCTAAGAAAGCGTTTTTAAAGATGTTGTTACAATAGAATAGTGTACTTGAGGAGGGTGCGAGGTGGCACCGAAAACATTTGTACTAAGACTTCTTAATATATTAAATACTTAGATAACCAAAACTGCATAGAGTGCTAGTGTGTGATTTACATAAGATTATAAAAGATATAGCAGTTGGTAAAAAGGTAATTTATATTTAAAAGTTGTTGTTACTGATGATGGCTTTATTAAGCCGAAAGATCTTTAATAGTTATTAAACTATAATCTTTTCACTTAAATAAGTGCAGAAGACTGTTTTATTAGTAGTTCTAGTAAGAAGCAAAAGTATATTAAATCTATTTATTCTATAGATTATCCAGCAAAACAATATGGCAGATTATAGCAGTTCCGAATCTGAAGCTGAAAATAATCTCAATTTAGATTTGGATTATATTTCAATCCAGAACAAATACTTCTGAAAAAGATATATCCATTTACCCTTCACTATGATAACTTTCATGTGAGATTTAGATTAATTTAACCATAAAACTGTTGATTTCTTTTATGTCAAAGATAAGTGAAATATGCACTTTATAAATCAAGAGTCTGTTATTTTATTTTAAATTTATAAAGTAAATTGTTATTAACATATTATATATACACTGTGTGTGTATTATAACTACATACATTGATTTACAAGAGTAAATAATAAACCTGAAATACAGATTATATTTTCAGATCTACATTAGAGTTGTTATTGCAAAGTATTCGGGTATTATGCTAGTATACTGGTATCCCTCCTATAACATGGCTTCCTATAACACAGTTTCGCTCTAACACTATTTGAAAATTGCAGAAAACCTCATATAACACAGTATTTCTACAACACAGTTTTTACTTAACACATTTAGAAAATTGTGTTTATGCTCTTACCATACAAAACATTTTCATTAATTTTTGTAAATCCATACTAGGGACATGCAATACACACACAAAATGCAATTGTTGGGAAATACTTTGCTAAAATTAGTCATAAATGCAATTTCACTTGTTTGCTGTGAGTGGGACGATATCTATTTAGTTGATATCTATTTAGACGATATTAGTCTATTTTCGATTCAAAATTGAGTTAATTGGCGACCATTGAGTATTTTGTGTTCCAAATATTCAGTTCTTGGATAAAATGTAAGTTTTTATTCTTCAATAGAGGAATGTGAAAGAGAAAGGGTTTTTTTTATTCATAAATTTATTTTTTTTTGGATGTATATTAATATAAAGAATGATTGTTTTCTAGCAGACTGCAGCGAGATAGATTACAAATTTTGTGAAGAGAGAAGATACACAAACTCTAAATGCATAAAATAGTTCAGAAAGTGAATTCGATATTACTAAAGAAAAAAAATTCTCATTTTAACAAAACAGTGGTAAGAGAGATAATTATTAAATGAATGTTATATAGGCTGTATACTATTTTCTTTTGTTTTACATATATTGTTTTTTAAGGGTCTTACTTATATTTCTTTATGTTTCATGTTATTAATATTCTTAATAAAAATTAAGTTTCTTATATGAAATTTAAAAAAATTTATTTTTAATTGGTTTTGGAACATAACTCCTCTTTTCATATTGACTTCATGTCTCATATAATATGGTTTCAATGTTTTTCAGGAATCTATCTATCCTATACCCTATGATTAAGCATTAGGATCCCTATATGTTTAATCATACATATACAGGATTTGTTTAATACAGTATTTTTAAAAATAATGAACTAAAAGCTGAGCTGCAAGTATTCAACAAAAGTAAATAACTTAATTAGTGCCTTCATGTTCAAATGAGTTGCTATGGCAAAGAGCATGTGCAGTAATTATCTTCACATTATCAGGCTGATAGCTAACTTTTGCCTCATGCAACACACTGTATTTAATCTTTAGATTTTTGAACAGGTTAGAGTTATTCTATAAATAACTATTCTACAGATTAAACTGAAAATCATGCAATCAGCCCTGAAAGAATTATTTTATTTGTTATTATTGGATATCTCGTTTTGCTTTAATTGGCTATATTTTTATCACAATGATTTTATGAATGATTATTTCTAATGTCAGCAGAAAAAATTAAAAGATTCTGGGAAAGAATATAATGCACTTATAATCAGTGAACTGATATCATTCAGTTAGTTCATTTGAAGAAAAGAAATCACTTAAAACTGCAGTAAGATATATCAAACAAGAGTGCATTTCTTTATTGGATGGTTTTCTCACTGATTAGACTGGTGGTGGCAGAAGTTGTTTATTTCTTTTCGAGAATGACATGTTTCATTTTTCCCCATGATTGGAAGGAGAGTTAGTTTTGACCCAATTACAGGAAAAACGAAACATGTCAGTGCCATTTTCGAGAAGAAATAAAACAACTTCCACCACCACCAGTCTAATCAAATGAGAAAAACCATCTAATAAAGAAATACATCCAAAGATAATTCATCTATCATGGATATACTAGTAATTAAAAAAAATGGCATGATTTTGTTTCAAAAACCAAATTTAAATCAAAAAGATAAATTGGATATTACTGAGTTTTTTTATGTTTAATAAAAATTTATTTAGATAAGTATTACAATATAAGATATTAATGCAATATAAGTATTAGTTAAGTAAATGTTTATTAAACATTTATTTACAATATAAGATTAATATATTTTTTTTATTTAATTTACAACCTATTTTGCTGGGTGACTATTCATCCCAGATTTTAAAATCCATTCTGTTTTTAAGATGAAAAAATTTTTATATTTTTTGAAATTTAAACACAGAATTACCGCATTGCATACAACTTTGAGTTTTAAACAATAATAAAGTGCATTTATTATATTAAAAGAAAATAAATTAGAATTATTAAAAACTTGGGGTATTATTTACATTTTGTAGCCTATTCATTATCTACAGGGGGCAAAATGTGTCAAGGGCAAAATGAGTTGAGGACGAAATGTGTGAGGCAAAATGCGAGGGGCGACTTTTCCAGACCCCAGAAAAACAATGAAATTTTTAGTTTTATATATGAATTTAATATAATGGATAAAACTGATATTTATAGAGTATACAGATTTGCATCTATTAGATCTAATTAGAGTGGATTTAAATAAACAAATCTATAAACAAACTAAATTCTAATATTCAGTATAAATAAAGCTAGTTAAAATTTCATTATGATTATTTTTGCTACTTTTATATAATAAAGTATGAGCTATTATAAGTGATGTGTACCGATGACATGTATTATTACCTAAACCAGGGGTGGGCAATTATTTTTTGGATGATAGCTATGTATACAAATTACAGCAATATTTATTAAAATAAAATTTTCAACAGAGTCGACATTCTCATAGTACTAATACTAGATGATAGCTATGTATACAAATTACAGCAATATTTATTAAAATAAAATTTTCAACAGAGTCTACATTCTCATAGTACTAATACTTCTTATAAAATAAAAAGTATTTATCAGATATTATTTTAAGAAAAACGAAAAAAATGGTTAATAAACAACACATTTGTGCAGTTGAATACCGTATTTCATCTGCGAGAGGGATAATACAATTGTTTGTTTACACGAGGTCAGAACGCATATCAAATTACAGTCTGCGGAATCAAGTTTCAATCATAAATTGTTTTCGTTTAACAGAAATTTTTTAGAATTATGAAGTATTTGGTATTATTAGATGTGGAATATCATCAGGAATGTAAATATATCAACATTTTTTTTATCCGATGCAGAAATTATGAATAATTTGAAAAAA